>JBAJNP010002402.1:0-48496 GCA_036877545.1 Yasuhikotakia modesta
CCAGCGCTTCTTATCTCTCACAGTCCCGCTGTATCCATCCCAGTGGCAGCTTCATCCATCAGCTCAGCCCAGCTGTCCCGCCACACTGATCTGCATTCAGTGCACAGCCAGAGTAAAGCCGAGCCAACACACGAAGGCTGAACCGGGATCAGTTGGTACAGATAAGAGATAAGAGCGTCTCCAGCGCCTATTTTGAGAGAGATGTTTCTGGCGGTGCTTGAAGAAGTTCTCACTTTGAAACAGATGATGTTGATGAAGTTAACACAGCAGAACGCAAATAATAAATAATAAAATAACAGTTCTGTAAGTTTCTGTCAATATCCCAGCGCTCTTCAAATAACTCACTTCAGAAAAATCCTGCCAAGATATTCTGTTTTATTTTAACCCATTTGCAATTTTTGCTGTTTTGTAAAATAATAAATGTTTCTGAAGATGGAATATCTTAAAAATATTCTTCAGTACTTTTTGTCAATTTTTAAACAAACAATAAAACAAACAATAAGAAAATGTTTTTCACAGTGGATTTTTGGCTAACTAGCTCAGGTCATATAACAACAACAACAGACTGTATAATGGGAAATTATGAGAAAATGAGTGAAATTTCAAGGCCCACAACTCAAATGGAATCCAGACATTAAGTCTGAGAGCAGCCAGGATGCTAGACATTGTCTGTAGACTCCATTTCCCTTGTTTCCCAAACCAATTTTCCTCATGAACAGCTGTGTCAGGCAGGCTGCTAGCGACCTCATCCTCGTGAGAACTACATCTATCATCATGAGTCTAGGAAACATCATTTTTTGGCCATGTTTGCTTAACTATTTAAACATATATACACATATGCTTGGAACACAGTGTAATTTCTGCTCTCTAACACTAATAACCTATGGCATGCTTCACGGCATCAAATTGTACGTGCCCTTATGGAACCTAATGGAGCGCAGGCTCTAAAAGGAAAGCTGACAAACATATGAAACCCAGCGTGGACCCGTTTTGTAAAGGTTGTGGGAAACGAAAGGCCTCCTGGCTGTTGAAATGAGACGTCAAGAGACGTTCTCAAACTGACAGAAAAACGAAGCAACTCTTTTTTTCTGAAGGTAAAAAAAGTGAAAAATCAACAGGCTTTAGCCATAAAGCCAAAAATAGAGGGTGGAACTCTTTTGTGCGCACAAGATTATAAAAGGACAGTTTTTGTGTCCCGTACAAGGAAACACACAGCTGTGATCTATTGTGGCACGTCTCTGTCTGTGTTGACATTCAGTTGCTCTTCAATAAAAACTAAAAAACAGAAGCGTCTGATGTGGAACATTTACAGACCTGACTGGGTTTCTGGGCTTGGTAATAATTGACCAGACAGAATCTATTATAGCTCCGGCAGCTAATCACAGATTAACGCTTCATTCTGACAGGGCAACAGGTGAACCGGGCAGAGCTGAAGCAGATTTATGTATGTAATCATATCTTAAAAGTTCAGACAAGCGAACGAAGAATGTACAAGTGAGAGATAATCACTTTATTCACTTCAATAAACCAAGTTTCAAATATAAACAAGGAGTGGAAACCACACACTGAACACAACTGTGAGTAATATCTGTGTCCACTACTGACAGTTCTTAACTAGTTTAACCAACAACCAAACTAGCACTAACCAGGCAGAATCACCAAACAAATTCAAAGCTGGAGTTATCCTTCCATTTGAGGTTGATATGAATACTGGTAACAACAAACATTTTTAACATTTATTCAGTTACACACAATGTTCTTCAGTCAAGGTAAAGCTGGTAAGGTCAGTAATCACAGATGGTAACGGTTAAGTTATATTTTATCCGTCTGGGTTTAAAGGGCAGTCAGGAAGTTGCTGAGGAGGCATGGTAATGATTTAATAATTCACCAGGTAAGTGCTCATGTACTGCCCAGCTGTCCAACCCACTGAAGATCTGTGAGGCAAAGCATTTATCAACAGCCATAACCTTTTCCTTTCCATATATGCTATATATACAAATATATATGCTAATATATATATATATATATATTAAAAACGTATATACAATCATATATAAACATAAGAACCACATCTCCTTTTGTCATTCTATGTCTAAATGTAAATGTTTTACTAAAATCTTTCCCTAATTAAATTAGTTATTTTTTTTCACTGCATCAAAAGCAACAAACCATATTCCCTCAGCATTTTTGCTGGTGATGGCTTCTCCAGTACTAAACCATCACTAACCAACATAAACCACAACCAGCCTTTTTTGTCTGGGTCTGTGAAACTTTTTTGCTTGTATGTGGGAATAACGGTTGCCAATCTGGCAACCTCATCCAATTGTTCGTGTTGTTAGATAACAGTGAATATTCATAAAGATCTACAGTACAGAACATGCTACATTACTCACACTTTATCCGTGTATGTGGGTGGGGGGGCCTTGCGTGCCGTGAGGAGGACGATGGTGAAAACAGTGATGAGGAAGAGCGCCAACACGGCTCCCATCACAGCCCCGGCGATCGCCATAGACGAGGTCATCTGCTTCTGAGACATTTCTGAAAGACACGGCAACAGCGCAGCAAAAAACATCAACGCTAATTAATATATAAACAGAGCCAACGAAATTGGAGGCACATCAAGTTCCAGCGTAATTATCTTCAGCATGTCACAATCTAGAAGGAGAAACACTGCTAATCTTGGCACAAAAAAAACTAAACACTATAAATTATAAGGGACAGAACAAAACAGCTAAGCGCAGCTTGTTAAAGCTACCATAATTGGATTCATACACATTATAGCTTAGCATGTGACAGCAATGGATGTAGATCTTAAAAGCTTCATTAAAATGATAAATGGTAAAGATGACAACGCGAGGATAGATTCAGAAAAACAGTTGTAATACTTGTATTCATTAACCACTTAAAAATAATGCTACAATACTAATCATTACTTGATCGTATTTATAATTACAAATAAAAACAATTTAAATAAGAGATAAGAAGCTAGTTTTTAGAGAATGTCTTGAGTTAATATAAACAGTTTCCTGTTAGCAAATTAAGGTTCCTGTTTTGAAAAAACACACAAGAATAAATTAGACTTCTGCTTAAAACAAGAAACACTATTTGCCAACAAAGTGGGGGGAAAATACAGTTTTCTCTAAAAGCAAATCTGATTAACACAGTTTAAATACACTTATCTTTTAATAAGTATGTTTAATGTTTCACTGGGAAATATGTATAAAAATGATTGCAACCACGTTTATTAACTCCAGTTAGTGCCATTATGGGAAGTGACTTACAAAAGCAAATAGGATACGGACACACAGATCACACACGCTAATGATTCAATTAGTGCTTCTTCTGTCCTGATGTATATAACGCTGGAGTAACAGTTAATCAGACTGAATGAGAACTAGTTTGTTGTGATGAGGGTCAGTCGAATGGGCTGGCAGGGGTGAGCTGTAGTCAGCCGGTTCTAAGGTTCTGTAATTAGGACCTCATGCTGTCCTCCTTTAAAGCCTGCTGTTACTGTCTCTACTACCCCGCCGTGCTCTTACGCTTTCCTGCACTTCTTCCTCCAGCTTCCCCCTTTCATTCTCTTTCTCTCTCATTACTGTCTCCTCTCGCTCACTTTTACGCCGAGTTTCACACTCTTACGACTTAATTTAGCAAGTTCACCAGGATCTGTGAGGTTTGTGAGATCACAAGCTTGTTATCCCACAACGGGTCTCTGTAAGGGATTACAGTCATTAATTAAGATTAATTAAACTCAAACAGTGCCGCCCTTCGGATGAACAACAGACTCTTTGGCCAAGAGGGTCGGACGGTAACATTGTAGGACTGAATTGGGAATGTCTTTTAAATTCCAGTTCAACTTTTTATGGAATAAAAGGCAGTTTCCATAAAAAGCACAAATTCATTTGAAAGAAATTCATATTTTGGCTATAGTTTATATTTTTCAATATCCAACACACTGTCATTGTGTGTAACTGTGCCAGATTTCTTTAAATTGGAATTCAGTGACTTCCTGTCATTCCATTTAAACACACTGTGGAGCGTGTCCAATTAAATTCACATGTAAACTCATGAAGTCAAGCTAAGCCAACTGTTAAATTCTGAATTTGTCTGAAACTCTCAGCACCCCAAGCGTGTCGCATGTCATTGTGAGGTTTAATACACAGAGTTGAATTGAAACACATATCAAATCAGCGTTACATGACACTCTCTCAAATAAACACGTACTTCCCTGTTCAGGAATCAGCATTTGTTACTCTTTCCTGTCCTCAACTTCTTTTTTCTTTTACAGAAATCAATTAGAGGTATTATTAAGTGTTTTCCCTAAGGTTTAATGGCAGAGAAGCCAATAATTACCACAGCGCAGAGACTGTTAGCTCACCTCTGCCCTCGCAGCAGAACAGAACAGGATGTTCAGTCAGAAGTCACTCAATAGTGATCATTAGCGAGTAGCGAGTGCTAAACATTTGCCCTACTGAGCGCATGTCCGGCTCAGGAGGGGACAGAGGAAGACTGTCAGTCGGGAATAAAGACCATAAGGTGTCAGAAAATCAGGAAGGGGATTGTGGGTAAAAAGATGACAGCTGTGAGCTGGAATGGAGAATACTGGCAGAGGGTTTGGCGCTAAACTGGAGGCTTGGCACAGTGGAGAACCAACCAGGATTGTGACAGATCTTTGCACAGCAAGTCCATACGGCAATAAGAAAGCAGAAGAGGAAATGGCATGGGTTTAATTTGAACATTTGGGCACCAGGTCAAGTGACGTAGCTGTACTACAAAACACAAACACTGAAGACATAATAACTTAAGTTAAGAGGGCAGTGGCCTTTGTGTGAAGTAGGCAGAGAAACAGCTGGCCAGGTTTAAAACAGAACTAATGCGTTACAATAAAGAAGTCTGCTTTATATATATATATATATATATATATATATATATATATTTAAATTTGTTTCAAATGTTTTTAGCTAAACTCCCTTAAGGGTCACAAAGGAACGCTTTTGTTCTTAGTCTAAATACAATCCCTTGGCCACCTTCTATACTTCTATAAATAATTAGCACATAGTTTAGCATCCAGTCCAGCCAGTCTCTGTTTACCTCCACACCAGAGATGTTTTCTGGAGGTTTAACTTCATTTGGGATTATGTGTGGTTGAGTGTACGAGAACAATGGTTGGAGACTGTGTCAAGGTTTGGAGAGGGCAGGGGAGGGGCCATTATGCTGCCGTCTGGTGTTTAATACCACAGATGGGCCCCCCACAGTGAGTCACAAGACCCACTGTTACAGGAAGGGTTAAAACTGGCCACATGCCAGCACAACATTCATAACACAAAGCACAAATAGCAAATCCACAGGCAATTGGTTTATTCAGTGCATAGGATAATTATTATGCCTAGATACTGTCTTAAAGACACAGTAGATATTACATAATGCATTTGGATGATGTTGTGCGAGTACAAATATACATTCTCTAGGCATAGCTTATAAGCTAACACTTCCTAATACCCCTCAAAATGTTTAAAAGCCTTCTCTC
Source organism: Yasuhikotakia modesta (assembly GCA_036877545.1). Classification (NCBI taxonomy): domain Eukaryota; kingdom Metazoa; phylum Chordata; class Actinopteri; order Cypriniformes; family Botiidae; genus Yasuhikotakia; species Yasuhikotakia modesta. The sequence continues at coordinate 5,528 of JBAJNP010002402.1, forward strand.
TACAAAGAGATTTTCAATTCTACACGGTTTGTCTTACTAAAGTGCATTTTTCCCAAACAGTAATTACTAACTAAAATTCAGGTGTTTTTTAAAAGCTCACTTTAACCCCACAGGATTAAGACCTTTCACAGGTGAACCCTGAGGTGAAACGTATCCTTTAAAGATTCTCTCAACAGTTCTTACCATGTTTGCAGAGCAGATTTAGGGTTCTGGAAGAATGCTGGAGAAATGTACAGCTCAGAGCTGAGACGATTCCTGAGCAATGAAGGATTAAATGAGGGTTACATGCATTTGGTGACACAAGAGCAGGTTGAGGGGTGACAGGCATTTTTAAACACGATTAAAGGGATCAGGTATCTCTCACTCACTCTTACGGGTCTCAATTCGTTGCTTTGTCAGTATTAGATAAGGATACCTTGTAACACCATTCAACACCCTCGGTGTGCAAAGATGAGAATCAACATTTGATAACACAGGAGCTGGGTGGGGAGAAACATCACAATGCAATCTGGTAAATGTTACTTGTGGAAAACTGGCCCTTTTTAGCTGGCTCATATCGGATAGCCATATTGGAATGCAGGTAGGGATCTCTGTCTTGGAGCGGGAAGAGTTTCTGCTGTCCATTTTCCACCCTTGAGTCTTAATTACTGTGGAACACAATTACAGCCCTTATGGAAGGAATTGTAAAATCGCCCTGATAAAGGTCAAAGGTTTATGATTCAGCTGGCAAAAAGCCCTCGGTGACTGAGACGAAGACAAGGCCGTTCGATACAACGTGTCTCTCCTAACAAAGGTCACCAGACAAGAGGACAACCACTGCTGTAAGTAAAGTCAAGAGGTTAGTTCTGGTGAACAAGGGCAGATAGGTAGGTCAAGTGTCAGAGGTCATTCTCTGCAGAGGCTTACGCTGTTTAAACTGCCAGACTTTTCATGAAGGCTGCATTGTTTGAACTCCAGAGTGGAGCATCAAAATCTGAATGGGTGGTCTAGTTTCCCATAATTCCTCTGTGTTTAGCTTACAATGCTATATTAAAGAAAAACATTATGATGAATACTTGATTCGCTCATATTTTGCCTTCACCGATTTGCATTTGAATCTAAATAAACATATTGCCCAGAGGAGAAACTGTAACACTGGGAAAAACAGAAGGTTAACAGACAGAAAACATTTTGAATTCATAAACATTTAATGGTAACCCAGCTGCCAAATTTCCTCCTGAGGCTAACACAGACTAACAAACACATTTCGGTACGGATGGGTAATTCTGGATTTGTTACAATAGATGTTGGCCATGGGGCAAGAAACTGGAGAAAACATTGCTAAGCACTGATGTTTAAATGAATTGGCCTTTTAGAGAAGATCACATACAGTTAACATGATATATGGAGAACCAACTAGAGGCCCATTAATATCGCAAGAATACAGTATGTGGTTACAAATTTCTGCACCCCACCTAGTGTATCCATGTCTTGTATTATAAAGTGCAGTTAGACTTACCAGAACTCCTATACATTTCTGATGAATGCGAGGCTCTGTAAAATGGAACACTGAGCGTTTAATAACGGCCTTCCACTGAGGGAACGATTTCATGACCACTGTGATCTATCAGTGGAAAAATATGTCACGAAAGACTGATATCTGTGGGGGAGAAAGTGCAGAGACACAAATGACAAATTTTCCAAAGTAAAACCCAACAATCACAATGATAAATTCTGTCGACGTGGTCACGGTGACAAATCACGGCCATTTAAAGTGACCATCTTTTACAGCAGGAATTTATAATGGAACATTTCACCTTCAAGCTGCCCAGCTCTCTTTTTTTGTAACCTTGTACCATCTCAGGCTCCTCCCCTTTACTTCCTGTCTCGAGTCCCCCCACCCCCAACCCTCATTTTCTTTCCTGTTTTCCGCTGAATTGCCCTCTTTCATCCACTCTCTAACCCTCGTCCCTTTTCTCTGTGAGAAGGCACAGGTATCCCTCAAGAGAAAAGCTCTCTATCATGAGCCTGAGAAGAGCTTGTTGCCATGGGGACGGTATCAATGGCCTGGAAGGGGGCTGTGGCAAACAAAACCATTCTACCAGACTAATCTAACCAATCAGAGGCGCTCGCACAATGGGAGGGGGGATAGGTAATGCTGTCTCTTTAGAGATTCTGTTTAAACAGTGATGTAAGAGACCGTGCCCTACTGCCTGTGATAAGGTGACTGTGCTCTTGTAATGAATGACAATGTTGTTTTCCAAGACGCAACCTGACATTCCAAGGAATTTAACAATTACCTAGACTGAGAGGTCTTGTTTGAAGAATATGGGGGCATATTTCTGTCACTAGGGTAACCAATTTATGGCATTACTGAAGGAAAACGTTTAACCATTTCACAAGCGTTTTGTCACAGGTATGTTTAAGGACGACTTTGGGAAGTGGCTAACTATGGAACTGAAATTTTTAAAAACATTTTTTAACATTTTTTAAACACGTTTATGCATTTAGCAGATGCGTTCAGCCAAACACACTTACAGCGCCTTCGATGCATATTACCTAAGAGTTTGTGCATTTCCTGGAAATCCAACCCATGATTTTGGCAATCGCTTGCATCTTGATTTTTCCACCAGCAGCTGATAAAACAGGACGACTCTGTAAACGATACAAAACCAAACCTGCTGCAACACTTTTTAGCCCCAGATCTTCTCCCGCACTGATCAACAGAACCAGCGCAAACACACAGATCAACAAGCCCGTAATCCCCCCACTTTAGGGCTATCCTAGGTAAGTCTGAGAGGAAGTTTAGCCCCCATACACAGGAAGCTTTTAGCCACAGGCTTTCCCACAAAATATGCATGAAAATGAGCCTCAGTGCGTGAAGAAATCTTTGGAGATGAAGTAGGTTAACCACAGCAAAGGAAAAGAGGGCGTGAGGAATATCTCCCTCAAGCCCCCCAGGGAAGCAGGGGAGACCCCCACCGGGAACGTTTCTGCAGCTGAAGCAACCAGTCACACCCAAGACCTCAACGTTTACTTCTCCAACCAACACAAAGATCACTGCAGCCAACTTTTAAAGCAAAAACAGGGTCACAGAAAAAAGGTGCTTTATTTCAAAACAAAATGTGTCCCAAAAGTTGATTTTACAAAATAAAGCTCAGTATCATTTATACATTGCAAATACATTTCTTTGCTAATATTTTTCTTCTTTTTTTACAGTAGCTCTGAAAACAAAACAAAGAAGAATGTGAACAAGGTGTTCTGGAGAAGCAGAGAGTGATCAAAGAAACAAAGTCTCATCACAATGTGAAGTGGTAGGATTTTTTTTCTAAAGCGTTCCACAGAAACTTCAGGCTATAGGAACAATAATTTGAAAGGAAAAAAACCAAACAAACAGAAACAAGGCTCTCCCAAATGCTAGAATATATACACACATAACCTTGTTCATTTAAACATCTCTACATTGTCCAAACCTGTACACATAGACATTTTTAACTGATAGTTTTACTTTTTCATTACAACTCTTTGATGTGTAACAGTGACTGATGTGTCACATGTCATGAGAGCAAAACAATTTGTTATTGTCAGATCATTTTGGAAGAAAAAAACACAACTGACAAAACCTTCTAAGGTGGTGAAGGCAACAGACTCAACAAAAAAAACAACAAAAGGCAACAAACAAAAGCAACAAAAGTACAACTTGTTCTCAGGATCAACCGACCTGACCATCTGATGTCTCGGAGCTACTTGCATGCTTCTGAAAATGATACCCACACATTCATAACATCTGAAAACGATACCCCCTCGTTCGTAACTTCTGCAAGCACCCTGTAAAGCTTACAGTGGACACACAATCGGTTTAAGGCACTACAATATCACCTCCAAACGCATTCGCCTGAACCCAACCGCACTTGCTAGCTTATTATGATCCAGCCAAAACCATAAACTTTATGATCAATAACGAATGGGCTGTGTTTGGCCACCGTCTTCACGTTAAACGCTGTCGGAGGGTGCGTGAAGTCTGAGGGCTGGTCTGTTTGGAACACTACTGCTCTGGCAATGATCTGATTCACTGAAACACTGTAGGTCAACAACAGCTGACTGCATTTACATAGCGGATTGCGTACAGATAAAACGCTCGCTCTTAAACAAGCAGCAACGCAAGAGACAAGCACAGAGCCTTATCTGTGACGTCATGCATTCTGGACTAACAGATCAACAGCTGCTGAACGCAGGTGGATTTTAACACTGGCCAGTTATGGTCTGTTGAAGCCAAACTGAGGTCTACATTAACATGGGATGAACTTTTAATAATGTTACACCCTTCTGAAGAACAATGGCAGTAGTTTTTGAAGGTTCAAATATTCATCAGGGCGTCTTTCAACAGCATCCATTAGCAGACACAGACTCATGCAAACCGGCGGCGAACGCTGCTGACAGAACAAAGAAATTCAGCCCTAATACAGTGATGCAAATGGAAGCTGAATTGACAATTATACTCGTCTCTTTCAGCAATCATTCCCTCTTTTTCTCTCTCCCATTGGGCTCCCGTCAAATCCTGCACTGTCTTCTGTCTGGCTCCGCCCACCAGCACTCCAACTCTGAATGCCAGTAGAGAATTAAATGTTGCCATGGAAACCGCCTGGCTGTTGACAGGAGCTAATTTCTACCGCTTTCGGAGTGACGGCATGACTGAAAGTTTACTTGACTCATAGAAACTCGTAGCGCTAAGCTAAAACACTTATCGACAGGTTATCTGAATACTTTTAACTTTTATTTGTTTAGCATTAACAGCTTTTTTTTATAATCTTTTTTTTTTTGAAAATCACAAAGCACAATTTTACTGTGCACCACGATAGAGGAGATCGGCTATTTATTTGGCAACTCAACTTAAATCGCACCTGAACTCAAACCTAAACAGGTTTATTGGTTACACATAAATCAGATGTCTTGCTGACTCACCATCATCTTCCTAACAAATGAAGAATTCATACTGTCTCTTGGTCCCCAAACATCCTCAAGACAAGCTAACTAGTTATCTAATGATTAGGCTAACATACAAAAAAACACTACTACAAATTGGGGTTGTGTAAACTACTAGAAAAGGTGCAAGAGTTCATTTCCTACTCGATTTCTTTACATACTGTAACTTTGCCATCTTTGTGTGTGTTTTTTGCAGTCAAGCATTTCCTAAGTGTCTAGCAGTCTTTCCCTGCTCGTTCTTCTTGTTAGACATACCACTCCCTGCGGGAGATCATAGAGCCATCTGTGTGTGACACGTAATCATTGTCGTAGCAGTCCTCCGGCAGGTAGGCGGAGCCATTGCCCATGACTTGTGGAGCGGCGTACCTGCGGGGCTCTGGCTGCATTGAGCTCCTCTGGTTGTGGTGAGCAGGACTGAAGCTTTGCTGATGACTGGGGTGATGGTTGCTGTGGTAGCCATGCTCATGGTTATGATGGTTATGATGGTTGAGGTGAGCGTTTGCTTCTCTCAGGGCCCTGCTTCGACCGTTGGGTGATCTCTCTCTGTCGAAATCTCCCCACTCTTCTCTATCTTTGTCTGGGTAGATGGTGCCATTATCCTGGTTGGACTTGAGCTTGGTGTCAGGGCTGCCTTTGTTGTAGACTTGCTGTAGCTCATGAGGCTGAGGAGCTTTCTGCATGTCAGAGGGGCCGTGATACTGCTTTGTGTAGTAGTCGCCGCGGAACGTCCGACGCTGTCGCTGGTAATAAACTCCACCCAGAATTAGCAGCAACAGGAGGAAGAGGGCTCCGCCCACTGCTCCGCCCACAATGGTGCCCAGGCTCCCCTCAGGCAGAGGCGCCAGGGTTGGAGAGGTGATGAGCGCTCGCTGTTTATTACCAGGCACAGTGGCAGAGATGTCTGCAGTTAGGAGGCGCACAGGGGTGGTGGGGGGCATGGTGGTGGTTGAGGGAGGATCTAATGGAGGGAAGGAAGGAAGAAAGGAAGAAGGGAGGCAAGAGGGAGGGGCAGGAGGAAGAAATGAACACACAAAGAAAGTAGATAATGTCAATGCCAACTACATCAGTTTATCATTAATAGTCATGAATTTATTTACAAAGATTGCAATATTTGCTAGCATGACATCTAGCATGAAGAACTGGTCTATATCTCTATTGCAGTGGTTGAAACAGTTCCAGGCTTTAGCTCAGATTTCTTCTGCAACAACATACACTACATGGCCAAAAGTGGACACATCGTTTTAATTAAAGTGTTTGGCCATTTCAGCTAAAACTATTACTAATAGGTGCGTAAAATAAAGTATACGGCCAGGAAATCTCCTTAGACAAACATTAACAGTAAAATAAGGCCCTTTCTGTTCCAGTACGAACAGGTGCATGGAGAACTGTCACGCTGGAACAGAATAATGGCCCTATTCTAAAGACCAGGCCATAAAGAAATGGCTTAAACAGTCTGGTGTGGAAGTACTTGACTGGCCTACACAAAGCACAGACCTGAATCCTTCTGAACACCTTTGGGATGAAATGGATGGAAATTGGTCCCATTGCCCAACATCAGTTCCTGACCTCACTGATGAGTCTAAATGGAAGCAAACCCTTGCAGCCACGTTTCAACTCCAAATGGAAAGTCTTCCCAGATAAGTGGAAGCTGTTATAACTGCAAAGGTAGGACCAATTTCCTATTAATGTCAATAGTTTGGAATAAAATACTCTGCAAGCACATATTAGCTGTGCCATTTGAGAGTCCTCATGTTTTTGGCCAATTAGTGTAGCTGAAGTAACCTCAAACCTTGTTTGACAATTCATCTTTGAAAACTTAAAACCTGAAACTGTTGTCCACAGCAAAAGAGGACTAAAACATAAAACATGGAAGTAGAAGAGTTGGTAGAAATGTTTCTGCTTATGATGGGATTCATAGGACTTGCATACTAACGTCTCCAGCTAACACCACACATTCCAACATTAAAACAGTTAAACAAATGTACAACAATCTTGACAACAATGAAGCATAGTAAGCAACCTAGTGTTAGCTGAGAGAGGGAGTACGGATGACCACATAGCTGAGTGATGAGAACAAACCAAAATGGGGAAAGGGGGTCAGGGAAAGGTCGCATGCTACTGGGGGAGGGAAGGAAACATCAAGAATACCTTGGGAATGGGTAACTAACTACATCCTAACTGTTAACATGGCTTCCACCGGAGCTACTGTTAGGAGGTTCACACCAGCTTTAACAGCATTATCATGCATCGATCACTTGATTGCGTTAGGGAGCAGAGCGCAGCGCTGCAATGCATTCTGGGGCATGCATCTCGACTATGCAAGCAGTGTTCTCACAAGAGGAGGATCGGAGGCTGAAAGTCAAACTATCCCATTACGGAGTGTCTTGTTCCTGGTGCAATGAGAGCTATTTGGCTGGCCGTGTTATGCATGCATGCACCGAGTGCAGAGAATGCGTTCAGGCGCAGGAGTAGGGGCATTAAGCTCTTTGGGGTTGCATAGTTCAAGTTGCTCCTGTTAAAGTGGAGAATAATTTGCTCATCCCTGCTGGAATGAATAATGTAGCACATTTAGCATTCTGGGAGAGAATTTTGACCAAAAGGTCAAAGGTAATTTGGATGAATCTGTGAATCTGATGAGTGAATGTCTATGTAAGCAGGAACGACCAGTCGCTAGCTGATGAAAACCTAAACCTCCCTTTTAGTGCTTTGGCAGCATGCGTGGTACCAAAAAGGTTCTCCAAATTCCGGTCTGCACCCCACGATATTCCCAGCATATGCTTGTGTTACATGTAAAACCACATGCATAAAATCCAGATTACCTCTTATTAAAAGCACAAGGGCATGTCTCACGACAATTTATTTTAATTTATTCAATTTAGCCCAGAGGGTTAAAGAGTGATTTGTTTCAATCAATAAACAGCAGAGCTTCTACCCTCAGCATGTCAATGTCCAGAGGAACAAGACATAGAGGTTTTCTGACCTTTACTGACACGCTCTCTCTCTCGCTCGCTCACTCACTCGCTCTCCCTTAAGTCCTGTTCACACTGACAGCAATTTTTAAGTGACATTGTCAGGTTTCGCATGACATTGCCAGGTCAACAGTGGGCGGTTCTTTCACCTGACGGCCTTACGTCATTGGTGGGGTGTGCAACAGGCCTAAGCTTCTGAAAATCTCCTAAAAAATGTGATGTACTGCCAGTAAAAACATGTCATTCTGTTTTGACAAGGAATCAGTTTTCTTGCTGCTAAAAATAACATTCTGCGGGCGAAACCGTTTGCAAGGTTTATAAATTGCAGGAACGCATAATTCATCATCCCATGAACATGATGAACACTGACAATTTCTGACAGTTTTTCCACACACCTATTTTTAAATTACATAAATGTATGCGGTATGTGTGCATAGACCAACCACACAGTAAAAAAAAAAAAAAAATCACCCACATTAATATTAACTTAAGTCTTGCCCAAAATCAGCTACAAAAAACAACAACTTTTAAACTGCTTGCTTTTTATGAAGTTAGGTGCAATTTTCACCCTAGTAGTGGCACCGAATGTAATTAAAACAATAGCAACTGTATCCAATAAGTTTTATTGGTTGAAAAACAGATTGTCCCAAACTGAAGACATGATTGAAACAAATGTTACATCTGGCCCAGTCAGGCCTCTAAAACTGTTTGGTGCTACAATGATAAACATAACCTCTGAATGTTTGTAAACGCTCAAAAGCTACGTAACACCCCCACACCGTGTCATGACCATTAAAATGAAGGCCGTTGTTGCAGTCAGTGTGAATGGGGCTTTAGTCAAAATTGTGAGACACAGCATCTACTCCATGCGTCTCCTGCGTGTTTATATGCTGTACAGAACCGAAGAGCTGTGTGATTGGTGAGTTTCAGAAAGTGCATGTAGGTGTGTATTTGGCAGTGATTAGTGACCACACAGGTAGCGGTGGGGTGTTTAACATGCGGGACAGGTACTGCCCACCCATACTCATGCACAAAGACCAGTGACAACAGAGCAGGTACACACACACACCTTTTACGCCCACAAACCAACACAAACGCACAGTCACTCCATCAATAGGCAAACAGCAGCGGTAGGCATTCTAAGAGAAATATCACGATTCAAACGCATGGCGCAGAGGGACTCTTATGAAGAGGAAGAGCGCAGACAGACTAACATAAAACAACAACCACGCGTACAGGAACACGGCTTCATGCGCGTAGACGTCAAATCTTTTTCGGGGGGGGGTGAGCATAAAAGAGATACATAATTAATGGTGGTTGAAAAGAGCTGGTGAATGTTTCATGAATCTAGGACATCTCTCAGTCAAGGTTGCTTCCGCTTGCTTTTCAACCCTTGTGTAACTGCGTGACAGTATGAGGGTGAGAGAGAGAGAGAGAGAGAGAGAGAGAGAGAGAGAGCGCTCCATCACAGAAGCTAATTAAACAGCAGGCTTCTGTGTTGAATGTTTGCACAGAAGTGATGTGAGGTAAATATCACGGAGGGTGATTGTGGACACATTGTAAGATTGCACTTATGAAACTCAAAACATCTAGTCTTCAGAAGCTAAAAGTGAAATGTTACAAGCTTGCTAAAAATGATTGGTTCTAAAAACATTTCCATAGCATTCCATTAAGTAAAAAAAAAAAAAAAAACCTCTTTTCTGAAAATTCTAGGAACGTTCCAAACCTTACAGGTTTTTAGACATTTTTTAACAGTACTGTCTGGTTATAAGACATTATTCAACATTTAGAACTTTAAAAATGTTTCATTACAACTTACAAATTACATCATATACAAGTTCTACTAATGTTGCTGCCAGAATTTTGGCTAACATTTTGAGAACATTCCCAGTTAGCTGGGAATACAGGATTGATGCCTTTAGGCAGGGCCTCAGGCTGAGAAAAATGATCAGAGTGCTGCTGAGCCTGCCTGGAGAAGATATCACCTCCAAAACATCTCATTCCTCCAGCTTTACATGCAACAAACGCACCCGGCCAGTGAAGAGGGACGTTGCATGTCTCACTCACCCTGAACACGTATCCTGATGTCTCTACTTTGAAGTCCTATGTCATTGGCCACCTCGCACCTATAGACCCCAGAATCATTCTTCTGCAAGGGTCTCGTAAACACCAAAGTGTTATTCACCATTTCTGCTCCATCTGGCATCTCTCCATCCAACCTAAAACACACAAACACATATTGATCAAAGAATTTTTAAATACATAAGGTCTTAATGGATAAAATTTTGAAGGCATGAGCAAACCTATTGATCATTCAAGTCAAAAGTTTAGACACAGACTCGATATAGATTTACATTAGCAGACACAAAATACACATGGTTTTATAGACATTTTTTTTTAACAGATACACAGAAAATGCTTTTATGTGAGCCGTTAAAGTGCTTACAGATGCAAGATCCTGAATACTTTAAATGGATTAAATTTAGTAAAGAATAATGTTTTTGTATTGTATGTAATTCCTATACTCCATTTGTGTATCTCTAACTGTTTAACAGTTTAATGGTATTACCAGTATATTCTGGATTGAGTGGGAGTGTCCAAACTTTGATTGGTAGTGTCTGATTGCTTCAGGCAAATTTACCAAAATTAAAAATATTGATGCTCGCTCGATTGTAATGCAGTGTTCCACAAGAGTGACCAATCATGAAGAAAATTTAGCAATTACTGCCGGAGAGCTGATTTCTTTGAACGCGTGCGATGTTTGATACTACAGGCATCCGCTGGTGAAATGACAAGGAACGGGTTCACTTGCATGCCTAACTTGACAGTTCAACAGACAGCGATTGGTGTCGGGCTGTAGTGCGCATCTGTTGTTTGAGATGGTTTCTGGAATAGGGCCTTGGCAAAGGCATTGTCCTGAACCCGTTCCAGACGCTGTGGACTGTGGGTGTTGTGAGTGTACCAGTTACACACCTGATCCATCTAAAGTGCTGGGCAGGTGGGTTGGCTTTGGCTCGACACTGCAGCCGTACATTCTTCCTGCCAACATACCAGTCGCCGTCATAGCCCAGCACCAGGATGTCTGGAGCAACTATACACACACACACACACACACACACACAGAGACACACACACACCCACAGACAGAGAGAGACACACACACACAGACACACACACACACACACACAGACAGAGACACACAAAAACAATTTAAAGTACAGTATGGAACGTAAGCCCTGTGATTTGTGATATACAAAAGCCCAGACATTTTATTCTCTCTACGTCATCAAAAACAATGACATTAAATCTCGTACCACTCCAAAATCAAATGTCTCAAACTGATATACCACTTATTTAAACTCGGGACAGAAACATTTCAAGTAATATACAGTAAAGTTAATTCTTTTCCTTATCGTTTTTCTTCTGTGAGGCTATTTTTTTGATTTTGGAAATAAATCAATTTCATAAAGTTTCACAGCTGTGTATCTACGTTCTCTACACCTCAGGTTTTTTCTGAAAATGCTCAGGCAAAATTAAAGTCACCTTTGCTGAGGAAAAGGAAAAACACCTTTTGTGACATGAAAGCAGACGATTAAAGCCAAACACAGGTGAACCCCTCAGAACATGGACCGATTCATCTAATTAAACTAATTTATTGGCACACATTTGACAAAAGGCCTTTCATATTAACAAGTGCATCCTAATGGACCCATAGCACTATACAGAAACATACATCTCTTTAAGTCAACATTATCAATATAACATTATGCTATGAATTAAATCACACGCTATAATTCATCAGGATTTGTGTGCATGTCCGACCGGCCCTGTACAAGACCACTTACAAAGACAATGGATGCTAACTCTATTGATTTTTGCCTTTACAAAAGCTCTTTAAAAGTTCAAAGGGCTGAATTAAGACATGATGGAGAAAATGGAAAGAAGCTTTCATGACTGTAGCCCCAGTCGAGTGGAGGAGCGTCATCTCGTGACTGATGCGACCCCGTCGCCACAATACTCCCTACAACGGCAGCTTCCTGTAGCCGCCCCACACTGCTACATCTATATTTCATACAGCAGACATCTGCACTTACGCACCAGTCTTGTTTGCTGCTCTATGTCCGCAATAGAAACTGGTAAGTATGTGGAGGAAAAAGCATTAAATGACGTTGATAAATCATTCGTCTAAAACTTCAATACCCTTATTCATTATAAGAGCCCTCTGTTCACTCACAAGACATCAAGACGTCATGTCATGTGTACAGCTACCGCACTCGAGTGATATGGAAAACAGATGTGGGCTCTAGACATAAATTTGATGATTACTTTGACATGTATAGAGATGGGGAAAAAACAGCTTTATAGAGAGGCAACCAGGGATCTGTTGTGCTAGATAAAGCTAACAAAAAAAACTGCACATTTACAGAAACAACAGCGCGTTTGGGGTGATACAATGTCAACATCTGGTTACGTTACAGTAAAATAAATGTTACTGTATGTTTTGGGGGTAGTAACTTTAAAACTGTGATATTCTCTTGCTTTTGTCTGGGCTGGATTCAATGCAGTTCTTTATATCCTTGTTCCGATGCATTTTTGTTAAAGAAATAACAGTTTTGCGGTGACCCTATTTTACAGTATGTAACATTTTGCTTTCTCAAAAATTTGTTACATTTGTGCCCAAAGTTATGAAACTTTTAATTCAAAAGAATAAATTCCTAGCAGAAATGTTGCACGATACAGTAAGTAAAAACAAAATATCAGAGAACTTAACAAATTGTGTCAAACTTTCAGAAAGAGATCAGATACTCACACTGCACATTGACTGTGTAAGGGATCCTAAAGTCCCTCTGAAGGGCAGGGTGTTTCACCACACATGTTAGAGTGTGACCCTGGGAGTGGCGGCTGGGTTGCCAGGTGTAGTGAACTTGCGTCGTTGTGGTGCCATTGGCGTCGTCCTGCATGTGGGCATCGGATGTTCCGTACAGATCTGTCTCCCAGGAGACGTCGGCGGGAGGTCGCCCTCTCTCTGCGATACACGTCGCCACTGTGGTTTCGTTTCCGCCATCAATCAGAGCGGAAGATCCGGCTGAGACGTACACCTTCGGTTCCACTGTGAGAGAAATTTTGAAGGTAATGTACTAAACAGTTCCTCTAGTGTTTCAGATGGAAGGAGACACACTCATCCTATTTAAACAAAGATGTATCAAGATAATGAACCCAGCTAAAGGAAATCCATTCAGATGAGACTACAATGCAAATAAAGGCTAATCCCTCCAGCATTAAGACTCACTCTTGTACCACCGCCAATAAACTCATAAACTGATAAGAATGACTGGGAGAATAATTAGATTTTCTTTGAGAAAAAAACAAAAAAGACTTATCGTATTTAAAATGAAAAAATACGGAACTACCGGTTCGGACGGCCTCGGTTTCTCATCAGAGCACTAAGTGCTTTTCCAGAAAAGATTAAATTATTTGTTTTAATGGCTTATCCAGTTAACGTCGTAGGGGGCGGAGTCTGGGTGTACGCAAACGGTTATGAATCCCACAGTGTTCTGGGCTGGAAAGCTGAGCTTTGCCCCTGCCGCGGTTGACAGAAACGTAACATATGTGGAGCACCTCCCGGTTCTCCACTCAGGGCCACCGACAGGTGGGGGACAAAAGGAGACGTTGTCCGGGTTCTATGACAAGAGGCCCAGCCAAGTTAACCAGTCGAGAACAAAGTGTGCATTTATTCAAGGCTGTCCCAACACAATTAATTTCAATTTGTTTCTGCACTGATATTTTACATCCCATTAATGCATGCATATTTTCACCAGTTCATTTAAAGAAACGCAAGCTGTTAAAGTAAGTGGAAAAACTCTGAAAAGGGAATTTTTGTGCGGTCAGACGAAATTCTGAGGCTCTGCGCTGGACAAAGGTGAAAACGACCACAAGAGACAAATTTTAACGCTCTCTGGGTTTCCCCCATGTTTGCTGCTATTTTAAATCACTACGATAATGATATTGTGACACATCAATAAATCAAATGACATTCAACAGCCACATTCAAGTGTAACATTTCGTTTCCAGATATAATTTTGTTTAATATGTCATTGTATATTTAATCAGATGTGTCACAATTCACATTATATTATGAGGTAGTTAGCAGTACCAAGAATTATTAATCTGATCAACACTTAAAAATTGTTTATTCAGAAATGTATTCTAAAGTTACACAAGCCGTAAATTCGAACCAAGCAGACACCTTGTAACAACACTGACTGCAACTTTAGAAGAGAAAGACTAACAGGAGTAACAGAGTAACGGTATTAACAATGGCAGCTGACCTTCAGAGAAAACAGGAGCAGCTGTGGTCTTCGTACCTTCAGCGATCAGAGCTACAGCCTGTGTGTGTGTGTGTGTGTGTGTGTGTGTATGAGTGACATATGTGCTTGACGCTTGTGTGATCATGTGCACAATGCCTGCATGTGCCAACATTATGTCACTTCAAACAACAAATTCAAGACCTTGTAAAAACATCCTTGACCCTATTGTGCAGTGCATCCCAAAAGCAGAGGGTATCACACACACACACACACACACACACACACACACACACACACACACACACGCACACGCACACGCACACGCACACGCACATTCCTCCTGAGCTAATTATAGCTCCAGCGCAAGCTCTCCCCTCCTTGATTTCACTTCACCACTTTCCATCGTTCTGCCCCCCCCATTTCTCCTTTTATTAAACCTCTTATTCCTCTCTGCGCTTGTTCATGTTCTCATTTTCCTCTAATATCGCAGCCTGATTTATCTATGACATCATCTTCATGAAACATCACTCTACCGCTGTCTCGTTCTCACAGATGCGCGATGTATCAGAGGTGGATACGTTGCTCGCTTGTAACTGTGAAAAATGAAATAATTACTTCATGCACTAGTATAACGCCAGACAATTATTACAACACAAACAATCAGTTACAGTATTTGCTTGTACCACTGTGTTTATTTTGGTACGTACATGTGGGAGCCGTAAAGATACAGCAATGTAGCTAAGACCTAAGAATTCAGGATTCAGCTAGATTCTGTTTAGGTGTCTTTAAATAGGTCCTGTACAAACACATGCGATACATGACCTTTGTACATTTGCACCGACCCCAGGGTTTAAAAATGACAACGATTAGTTATCAGTATCAGTCACTAGTACAAGCCGTTTTCACATGAGATAGTCTTTATCTGTGCATCTTTTTACTCTAACCTTTGTCCTGAACTCACTGAAAAGGAAAAAATGACTCTCTGCATGCCTCCATAATCCATAATTAATACACTTAACAGAAGCCATTGTGCCTGCAAACTTCCTCTGGTCGTCTCATGCATGCCCAGTTCATCGGAGCACACTGCTTTATTCAGCTGTATCTGCCTTCCGCCGAGCAGATGGGCTCTGGGGGGTTGGTGGGGACAAGAGTTTAAACATCACCATGTTCTCTGGACCATCTCCCAAAACACCGCTTTCATTCCTGCCCTGGAGCTGCTCCTAATGTTCTTCCTCTCCCTCGCGCGCACTCTGCATACTTGCCCACTTAAACAAATAAGCAGCGCTCTATCCACCAGCTGTGATGTGCATCCACTCGCATGCTTTCTTTGTTTGGGGAGCGAACATTTGCAAGAGGTTCGTCATGCCACTTTAGCATTAATACACAAGAACCACGCAATGAATGACTGAGCGCATAATGTTTTTCATCCAACCTAATCAGACGGCTAAAAACACACAAATAAAGAGCCGGGGAAGCTAATTTAAAACCCTGGCTAGTCAAACTGCAAGATGCACTTAATTTAGTTAGTTTAACTTCTGTACTGTCAAGCTATCCTTTTAAACAAAGTTTGCTACAGCAGTCTAAGCTATTCTGAAGAAATAATGTGTTTAACTGGAGGATAATTCAAATTCTAACATTTGTCAGGCACAAAAAATACTAAATCATCTAAATTAGGATGATAGCATTAATTGGATTAAAACTTTTTACAGTTAAAAATTTACAGTTTATGAAATGCAACAGCACTATCTTTCTTAGCGATGCTAACTTAACTAGCGTTACCTAGCACACTGACGGTGGTGGAGGCCTGCGTGTTACCCAGAGGAAAGGTGGCAACCTTGCAGGTGTAGATGCCAATGTCAGCAAAACCCACGTCTTCCAGCATGATGGTGGCATCGTGTGTGGAGGGCGAGCGAAAGGACAGGCGTCTCGCATATTCGGGTGGGATGGAGATGCCAAACATGGGGTTGTATACAGCCAGGGTCACCCATCCAGTGGGCAGCTTCCTCTCCCAAGAGCTCTGAGTCAAGCTGAGATTCGTGTCCACCTGCACCCTGCAGCTGAGGGTGACGTTCTTGCCCAGCACTGCGTTCACCTTAGGGGGGACAACCACCTGACTGCCATACACCACCCCTGAGGGAGGGAGAGAGAGAGAGAGAGAGAGACACAAACACACACACATCATTAGTCAGAACACTTGAGCAGCTGCTGTTGGCTTTTGAAAAGAGCTTGAGATCTTGAACACCAACTTAACTGACAAATCCGTTTTGATCCTGTTCAAGTGTCGACCAATCAGATGTCTTTTTGAGCTTCTAATGCCCAACCACAAAGTTTATTCACCCCAGCCTACATGTCTGAGGAAGAAAAGGTCTATTTTGTTTTACCCAGGATACCACATCGGTTAGCTGCTGTAATTTGTTGTGCTATAAAGCAGCAAATGAAATAACTTTCATTGGGGCTGCAGCGATACTAAAATTAGCCTTTCAACATACTGCAGAAACTCTCTACCAAGTGATTTCTAAAATAAAAAGTCTTAAAATGGGTCAGGAACAATGGAGTCATGACAGTTTAGAGTAAGAATCTAACTAGAGCCAGGCTGATCCGACGGTGAGTAGAACACAATGGCTGCACTGCAAGAACCCTGGTCTGTCCAGGCCATTATGCCTATAGGGCTTTAAAATAGAAACAACATGGGCATTCACCACAAAACCTTTCCTTGTTCCCCTCCCACTGCTCTCCTCTTCCTTTCCATTAACCTGCCCTCCTTTGCTCAGCCCTTCATCATCATTTTTTCCTGTTTCCATTTGTTGAACAAAAGCTTAATTATGTCTGAGGGTGTGTGCAAAGCGGGTGTACGAATGAGAGGGAGACCCAGACCAGACGGAGGAAGAGACGAGCGCTCAGGATGCCCAAGAAACAACGGAGGCCACATAAGGACACCCCGTGTGTCTTATTACACCCGGACAGCTGCACTCGCTCTCAGACTCCACGACACACATACAGGCCAAACAGACGCACGCGCGGCCTCCAACATGTGGCGGCTGAGGCAAATTAATATGTTCTGTGGGGAGATGGAGGAATTTGGATCATCTGGTAAGATCTACTATGGATTCCCACATCAGTCAAGTGCAGGAGTTTCCAATGATAGATGCTAAGCTGCACTGAAGACAGAAAACCCAATATGTAGGGTGTATGAATGGTATAACCAGCTACTCACCCTCTAAACATGACTAGTTGAATTAGATTTTGGGGAAAAGCGCATATGCAAAGGATGTTTTCCAACCAGATGTTTCTACAAAGCATCTGATTGAACCACAAATTCTACAGTGTCATCAATATTTTTGGTCTGTTTGTCTCGAAAGAACTAACTGCTTGAATTTTTTAAATATTCTAACATAATTTGATCAACTTTTAAAAGCACACTAGAATGCATGCCTCCAAGCTAACAGACACAGACTAAACAATTTTGGTTTCACGGTGATCTTTTATATTTAGTGGCAGCGCTTTAAAGGAATTAAGAGACTGCTTCACAGACAGGATTTAGCCACGCTGACACCGTAAACTCTCTTCATGAAGACGGGTCTGTAAAATTCAGCCACTGTAAAAACACTGATACAGACATCAAAGCAGTACCTTCATAAGAGTCACACTTTTAACAATTTCTAACCACTGTAAATCTTCAGCCATGATGGTTCTGCTATTATGCATAATCCAAGAGTTTTTCTGTAGACAAAACTGGTTTTGTGCAAGTTACAAAACAGACTAGATGCTCAACTAACAACTAGATGCTCAACTATTCAACTTGGTGTCCTCTAGTCAAACAGAATGACCTGTCAAAAACACTCAGAGGAACCTAAACATCTAAACTGAAGAGGGGCTTACAACAACAACTCTGTGAGTATGAACTTCCCCACATGATCATATTCATGTATGATGGCTGGCCGACTGCTGACCTGACTCTGAATTAAAACCAGCCCTTCACAGAACCGCGTCATTTTGCTCCAGTCTCAGCAACACTTCAAACACAACAAAAGATCTGGATTTAATCTCCAGCCCTCACCATTCCATTAAAGACCATCCCTGAAAGTCCAACCATGTCATACAGCCGTGTCAGGCTCAGAGGAAAACGTGGAATCCATAAAAGAACAACAGATAGAAAGGAAAAGGAAAGATTGAAAACAGAGGCCGCAGTTAGATGTAAAAGCGACAGGCATTGAGGAAATCTAGCAGAGAAGATCTTGAGCAAAAACACTAAAGCGTATGTGGTTGAATAAACAGCAAAACTGTATGCACACCCACCCACCATCTTGCTTGCTCTGTAGAACGACAATGCTAATTGCAACAAGCTGCTGGTCGGAAGATGTAATCGTAAATCAGAACTCGCCGCATTGCTTGGCAACAGGCTCCAAACATTCCGCCGGAGCGTTCGTCTTGCCAACATGATCCCTCCCTCTTTTGTCTCTACAGTATACATGTTAGCTGTGAGGGAAGAAAGAATAGGGAAAAAACATTCACATGACAAATGTAGGGACTCCACATTTTGAAAGAACTTTAGAACAAGCAACATCCTCTGCAACAACTGGTTAAAGCCAAACGATGACATCACGGTAATGGGTGAACGAGGGAGAAAACCAAAAGCTGCGAATGTTGACTAGAGTTATGCCATTGGCGTTTAAACAAAGGCATTTTAGGCCACTGACTCACACCGAGCGGACGGGGAATGCCCAGATGGAGACTCCTTAAGGCACTTGGGTTCATAAACCAGCCACAGGGACTCCAGCTGTGACCAAACACGGTTTTGCTTAAATTGGTTTTCATTGAACTTAAAAGGTGATGCAAAATTTTACAAAAAGCGCCAAAATACGCAGAGACAACTATAATTAAAGCCATTCACTGGTTGAGTGAAAACATTGTGTCGCTTTCAAAACACCAAGCATAGCAACACTGGCTTAGACTAGCATAGGAAAGGGGAAGGTCTTCCTATATGTCCAAACAGTTGGGAAAAAAATCTGGAAAACTTATTTGGAAGAGTTTATTAAAATGCTTGCTAGGCAGAAATGTTATTATATTCCTCAAACGTCTTGGTTTGTTTCAAATCCTCTGTGTTTTTAATTATTATATACTGTACAGAACCCGCAGATAAATGTCACATGCCAAAGTACACATCACATTTGATTTTGTTTTATTATACATAAATCTCTGAAAGTTAAAGTATGATTTCTTATGGGGACCTGGAGTTAAAAATAAATAAAGATTTCTGATGACGCACACGTTTTCAGACTAGTTTCGGCATGCCAATCCACATTCTCCTTAGAGGAAGTAATATTACCGAAACCACACGCCAGCAAAACGTTCCCCAGTGTGGTAATGACTCAAAAATGTGTTTTACCAATTAAATTTCCTCAGTGCCTGACAATGAAATTTAGTGGAGACAGACAGTGGCTTATTCACAGAATAAATTTTTCAATTGTGCAATGCACACACACACACACACAAATCCATACTGCCCAAAAGGTCACAGCAGAACAGGAAGTTAACTGTCCTGACATCAAGGACACAGGAGAGTTCCCAGAAGGCTTTGCTCTTCATTCCGCCACAGTCAGCTATTCCTTCACACGCGCCAGCTACCTGCAAGGTGTGCCGGTGCATGTGAGGGCGTCTGCGTGTGTCTGCATAGAGGCTGTATCTGTGAGGTGACGGGGTTCAATTTTCCTACTCAAAGACAGTTTGTATTCATTGCTTGTGGCAGGTCACAATGGAGCTATCACCTCTGCCATGACTCAGCAGATGAGCTTAACTGCCATATCGTCTTCACTGAGCTTAATATTAGTGCATGAGAGACACAGACATACAGCGAGACAGACAGACAAACAGACAGCGAGACAGACAGACATAAAAAGCAAGTTTTCTGCAGAACATTTTTAAAATGGATTAATCAACTAGTCATTCAGGTAACCTATTGATCACTTATTCTTAATGAAGCCCTGTATAATTAGGCTGTTTTCTGCTTAACCAATCGACCAAATATCTTGGGTACTTTCATAACACATGTTCCTGCCTTTAAAAAAACAGCTTAACAGTAAGGAACAGAACGCAAGGGTCCAGAGGAGCTAAAAACTTGCACTATTTTTAACTCATCGTGCAGTCTTAAACACAACACTGTATGTAAATGCTGACACAGTGGTATCTTCAAAACCTACAGCTTGGTGTCTGTTCACTAAGCTGTAAAAAACAGAAACAGCCCAGTCATGACACAATCAAACCTCAATAACAAAACCAGCTCAAATTCACATCCCGTACTTCAAATATTACAGATAATCCTCAATCATACAAATGATCTCTTGAGCCGACACTGGATTGGCTGTTCATTCGCTTAAAACATATAATCCCACCTACTGACCTTTTTGGAGAAGCTAGTTTTACACCAAACGCTAAACAGTCAAACGAGAGCTACACGTGGGTTCCTGAAGGAGGAGTGAACACATGGTTGCCTTTTACAGGCCGCGTCTGCACACATCAGACAAGGAGACAGGAAGAGGATAGAAACTGGAGGATGAAAACAGACCCCGGCTCTTGAAGAGCTTCAAGGTCGAGTTAAGAAAACGTCAAAGCTCAACAATTAGGTTAAATGTTAAATGACAATTGTGTCATGCTAATTTGTGCATAAAAGACATTGACAGGCAGTGATGTTAAGGGTTACTGCATCATTGTATGTAGCTGCGGCAGCAGTCTCAGTGGCTTTAGGTTTCACATAAATGCGGTCAATGCATCTCCAGCGTCACAAACACGCAGCAGGAATGCGCCAGAGACCTCAAAATCTCCTCCTTCCTGAATGACAAACACTCTGACTAAATGCTCCTGTATGTTAAATATGACCACAGCAGGGAAATTTGTCACTATTTTCATGCTAAAATATTATTAAATTCTACCAAGGCCATTTAAAGTAAACACAACTGCTATGCAGCCCTTTTACAAAACCTTGCATGGTTTGAGCGGGCCATGTACATTTTTGGTTCAACCAATGGAGTGACGTTAAGGGTGGAGCTACTTGTTAAACGGACCAATGAAAAGCAGAAACACAGTGGCAGAGAAATTACACATTTCACCTTTCAAGACAAGACCACAAAAGTGAAACAATGACCAACCAGATCATTCAGGAAGACAAATAAGCCGTTTGCTGGCTGTCAGCAAACTGGTTTCTCTAAAGAACAGCAAACAATTGATGACAGAAAACAGAGCTACCTCACAGAATCCTGCCGTAAGAGCCAGAGGCCGGAGGGAATGCATGTTAGGAGACGGACAGTAAGAGGGTGAGGAGATGTTGTGACAGTTGTGATGCAGTCTGAGCCATTGTGCTGAAGCTCTCACACAGAGATGGTGGTTTTGGGAAGAGTGACTCATGGTCTCATGCTCCTTCAGAAAGCTGCACGCTAGCTCCAGTCTAGACCACAGAGAGTGCAGGAGGCTGCCAGAATCTCTGATACAAGCGCAAGCAGCCAGCATGGGGCGGGGGGGTCTGCTCCAGAGGATTCTGGGGGGGGCGAGGGTTACAAATAAAGTGTGAAGATCTTTTTAAAAGCACCAAGGCCGTTTTGAGCACAAGGAACCACCCAGAAAATAAATAACATTACATTTCTGAACCTGAAAGACAAATGTGCAGTTTTGGTGTCCAACTTTTCCCCCTACATTTTTCACATGAGGTCTCCAAGAATTTTTCTACGAAGGTGTCTACAATCATTAGAACTAACTGTTTTCACATTTAATAAAAAAAATGCTCTAAAAAAACTGTATTCAACAGCTTTATCTGTATTGCACATTATTTGTACACATTGTGGCTGAAAACAAATGCACCCATCAAAATTACCATGGTATAAAGCAACACAATGGATTAATCCATGCTATGACATCATAGGTGTGCACCCGTCTACAACCATGACATCACAGAGTTCCTTAACAATGCTGCAAAAATACATTGCAAAACCGTAGGACTGTCATATCTCTGTTAAAAGCCATGATCTGACAAATATGTCTGCAACACGATGGCTAATGCAGCAACTGGGGTCATATTGTAATGCTGAGTCACAGTGTCTCAATTCCAGAATTCTAATCAGTCGACCCAACACAGCCACTATTTTCTAATGATCCAAGCAGCGGTGGAAAAATTGCGTTTCTCACCCCTCCATGTCAGAACCTTAACACCCTCCTTATTTCTTTCTTCCCCCAGAGGAACAAACCAATGTTTTCATTTTACCCTGGTTGTCTTTTCCATCCCTCTGAGGTTAATAACATTCCATAGTCCTGGGTTAAAAATGAGACCAGAACGCAGCATACAGAGAGAAAAGAAAGAAACGAGCCACAAAGGAAGAAAAGATAGATGTCAAATGCTTTGACTGGTTCAGGACATTAGAGAAAAGAACTGAAGTTGTTAATTCTCCAATTGTCCAAAAGTCTGATATCTTTAGGAAATCTTGAGATTAACTGTACGACCTCATTTACAGTAGACATGCTCTTTAAAAACACATCACAGTGGAGGCTGCCTGAATAAACCAGCCTTTCATTTCCTCAGAACCAAATTACAGAGCGCCCCATGTGCTGAACACAACGGCTGCCTGCAAGACCCCCTTTTTCCACATGATAACATACTGTAACAGGTCTCTGAACAGTGAACAGATTTCCTGCCCTTTCCACTTCAAAAACACATTGCTAATCACACCATCAACCATCCAAATCTGAAACGATTCTCTGGGCCCTCGGCACACCATTCAACACGCAGTCGCTGGAGCAGATTAATGAAACATGCCTTTAATGTGTGTTTCTATTAGAGAAAAAAAATGTTTCTTATGGGAAAGTCCCAGTCTGCTTCCTGTGTCCAGCCAATTTCTTTTCTCATTCCCTGCAAACTTGTTTTTCTTCACAACAGAGGCTACATATAGGTTTGCTGGGCAATGACACACAAGGTTTGTTCCAAAACCTACTGCAGGAAGATGCCTCGCTGCATACGGCCTACACAGTCTCCTGCCCTCTACAGTCAGCAACCTAACCATCGTGGCTCCTTGGAAATGGACTGGTTTGGGACGCTCTACACCTACACTACACAACACCACAAAATGCAACATGGATAGCAGATACAACTTCAATTACATTTCAAACGTTGGATGTTATGTTGCTATGACAATTATATTAATCTATGTTGCTATGACAATTATATTAATCTACTTTTTTGGCATTCAAACACTCGTTTTACCTCATATGCAACGTTGGATGTTTTTTAAGCGTCACAATGCATTCTGGGATTGGCACCTCTGCAGAGGATACAGAAAGCCTGCCTTGTGGAAAAATGTGGCCTATTACAGGTTAGTATAGTAAACCCTACAACATAGCCAATTTTGTATTGAGAGTGCACCTCTTAAAATCCAAACGTTGTCTTTATAATCAGCTCACATGGTTTGGAACAGAAAAGCAGTCTAAACAAGGAAGTGCTAAACTGAAAGTTTATGTCTGGATGTGTAATATTCTGATCAAGCTACTTAAGTCATTTGTTTCTGCGTGGTTTATCCTGATCTGATACAGAGGGCCGGATCCAATCTCAGCCCAAAGTCTTGCTCTGGGACCTATTAGCCTGGTGAGGACAGATTCAAATACACAGAGCAAAGCAGGCTCAAAAAAAACCTCCCTGACCGAACTCTCTAAAGAAGCAGAGGTACTTCAAAACAGTCTGGTTTCAGGTCGGCACGTCAACTTGTGCTGTGACATGGAAGGAAAATGTGAAGTAAGTGGTTTGGAGGCAGAGTATGTTTGAGATGTTCAAGCGTGGGAGACACAAGCTTCTCACTGTGGTAGGTGAAGCAGAGCTCCAATAAGACCTCCTAAACAAACAGAGAGGTTTGAACCTATGGGAGCCTGGGAGATTTTCTGCAGTCTAGGAAATCTGCCCAGCGTATCATCCCAAAAAAAATCCCTCAGAATCTACAGGCCAGATAGGAAAACGGGGAGAGGGCGGGAACAAGCAAACAAATTCAACTCGATGTGGAGGATGTTTTGAAATGTGAAGTTTGATCTCTCTGAACTGCTTCCTAATTTATATTTCATACACCCAAAAAGAAAAGCAAGAGTCAGAGGTAGACCTAATTTATCAACCGATCTTACGTCTTGTTTATTTTACACCTCACACAAAAAGTAACCAGCAACAGGAAGTTGTATGTTAACAATAGAAACATAAATCAGATTTTAAAACAGCATAATGACAGAAACACACACACTTTTTCTATGTTTTGAGAGGAGTTTCCATAGACAGTGACTTTTACATGTATATTCTGTATATAAACTGTATATTCTATCCACCAACCCTCACCCTACCACTAAACCTAACCTAGATAGAAACTTTTTAATGCAATAAATCATTGTAATAAGCATTATTTAGCATGTTTACTAGTCAGTTTACCTCATGTGGATCCAATTGTAGGTCCACACACACACACACACCTGTATTGCCTGCATCACATCTGAGTCCAACACTCGTTCATAAGCTCTAATTTACCAGCAATAAATCAACGAGTTTGAAGCGCCTGGGTGGGATAAAGCAGTAAGATTCTCTGCACATGGAGATGGATTTAAAATACAGGTGGTTAAGTTTAGAGCTAATACCGCTAACCTTTCATTCACAAGCTCTTCACAAAAAAATCATATGATTTCTAGGGCTGCAGACCTATCAAAAGTGAAGCTGCCTCCTGGAAGCTTCATGACAGCAAGACAGAAGAATGTTCAACCACGAGTTCCAAGAAGTTCAAAGCCCCCTTGTGTATAATATGACAACAATGGAATGTGAGGACGATGATGACAACAGCATGTGAAGTCACAGTTTCACATTTGTCTGTTACAATGTGGGATAATGATCTAGCACGTCAGAACGAGGACATTCAGAGCTGGAAACAGGGATGACGTCATCGGCGATGAGCTCGGCAGCCTTCATAATTACAGCCGCTGCATCATTTCTGGTGTGTTTGAAAAGGAGGAAACTCAATTACAGCAATCCTCGTCTGGCGTGGCTGTCGGAATTGCATTTCGGAGCGCATGCATTCCAGAGTGACAAAATGAGAAAACCAGGAAGGGTTCCATCAGAGGAACACTATAAAAACGAAGCCAGCACACAAGATGCTAAGGAGCTTCGAGCGCTTCAACCAGGCAGAGCAAAAATCAAGATCTGGGGTGTCAAATGGATATTTCCATGAATGATAAAAGCACGTGTGCAATGATAGTGGAAGATTTTTATGTGAGCTGCTTTCGAAAGTGTTGGCTAGACTAAACAAACTGACCCAGTTGAACTATAGGATAAAAAAAATTATAGACAGTCTTTTGAGAATTGGAGCATGAATGTCGTCTTGCTCCAAAAATGCTTAAAGCAGTGAAAACCTGGAAAGATGGAACAGAGTTATTACAGAATGATTGGAGTGACAAGTGAGAATGGGAAAATGCAGTCACTCCACTTTCATACTCTGCATGTTGATTGGTGCTTTGGTTTTTTTGGAACCAATCACTGATGTCTTCACTTGTAGTGCTAGACGGAAAAACAAACAAGCACATATTGCATTAAACTTAAGATTGCTAGTTGCAGAGTTTACTAGTGTTCAATAGAAGAAAGTTATACAGTTTTAAAATAACATTTAAACAAGTCAATATCTGAGGTGAACATATCTCTTTAAAACAAGGTCTCAAGATGTCCAACAACCATTTACTGAGATAAAGGTTCTTCAACAACAGGTCCACCTAACATAGTTCACACCCAGACGCTGATAAGTTAACAGGGTAAACACTGTACAATGCTTTAGTGAGAAATGAGTGATTGCTTTAGTGTTGGCATGTCAGTGAAAGCTTCATGAAATCCAGACAATACTGTTGTTCGCTGATAAGCACAGGAACTGCCTTCAATTGTGAGGAAAACTGAAACAAAACAGAAGCTTTAGTTTTCAACAACTTAATTGAGTTTAAGGTCACACCCAAAGAAAACATGACTCAATCAAAAATGACGACAAAAACAATGCGTTCCTTGCCAATAATAGAGTTATACAGTGACGAAGACATTCAGACCTTTTCACTGCATATTGTCAACCACACAACGCATTACTCAAATACAGAACCACTCAGCCAGTCTATAAGCTAATTTGTTTTTTAATCAGTTATTGCCAAAACAAATTACATATAATATTAATTATACCTGATAACAGGTGCGTGTAGGAGAAGTGTTAGCCTAGCATTGCAAACCACGGGAACTGTGATTTCACACTTGGGATCTATCATGGAAAACTACCAAACTAGCCAATGACAATTCTCTCCGATGCTAGGTTAAAAATATAGTGGCTATGAACTGGCGGGGGGTACGAGCTACAGCAGGTCACATCTACAGTAATGCCAGGCTTGTGCGGAGAGCATTTTAAGAACGAGAGGCTAATCCATTGCATTCCTGGCATTTTAAACAGGCTTATAAAACTTTGTTGTATTTCTACTTCAAATGCTGCAGGGCCTTAATAACAGCTAAATTATGAATACCTCAGCTTTTGTGAGACTTGAAATTTACATTGAGAATTACGTTTATTTCAGGGTCACTTACGGTGCTTTCAGGTCACGCTATGTTATCTGTAGAGCAACCCTTATAATGCAGATGTTATAGTAAAAGTCACTTTCTGCATGGCTTGTAACTCGCACTGTGGCTAAATGGAAATCAAACACACACATACATACAACTTAACAGGCTTCTCATTAAAACCTTCCAGGGCTGCGGGCACACACAAAGACAGGGCTGAAACTGACAACACGCCACATACAAACACTCTTTTGTAAGAGTGCTGCAGGGCCTCTGAGACCCCAGAGACTTTCATGTGTCCCGGGACAATCTGTGAAATATCTGAACTCTCCACACAATACAGAAAATATGCATAAACTGGGCCAGTATACATCATTCTGCAAACACTATGCAATGACATTAAACTGATTGGATATGGAATTATAGAGCTCTGAGAAGGTGGGAAACTGCTGTAGAGAATAGACACCATGGTAACAAAACAGCACAAGCAAAGAAACAAGAAAAATAGCGAGTCGTGACGGCCGTCGTGAAGAATTATGCTTGTATGAAATCTATAGCCTTTCCTTGCACCACGCCACAAAATGACCGATAATGAAGTGTGCTTTGATGACAAAAGCATTTGTTTTTTAATCTTTTAGCTACGAATCAGACAGTGTAGTACTACTGCATCTCACAATGAATAATAAAAAAAGACACTGAAATCTACAGGGTTTGTGCTACACTTGAAAGACTAACCGGAAGGTTATTTGAACAACAAGTTTAACCAGCCATGATTTTGGGCTGCATCAACGCTAACAAGTGACAGACACTAAACATAACTAGAAGATAAACATTTAAAATCACCATTTATAACATCAAACTAGCCTATCATGACCCTCTAGAATTAAAAAAGGAAAACCCTGGGGATTAGTCACATCCAACAGCACAGCAAAGATCAAATGATGACTATGGCCGGCACCCATAACAGCTGCAAGAAGTAATCAAACCACAGAGGAAAGTTAGGGGAAATGTCAAAAGCAGCGGCACAGAGAAGACTCACAGGCCATCTCCCCACCCACAGAGAGACAGCTGCTTGATGAGGAGGTCAACGAAACAGGGCAGGTCTTCATGCGCTGGCGAGGAGCGTGTTGAGCTGGGCAGGTCATTTCTGAGATTAACACAGGAAGGAAACTACAGCGATCCCAACTTCTGTTTCTCTTTCATTTAAACAACAAAACACACACAGAGACACACACACAGACAGACACACACACAGACAGACACACACACAGACAGACACACACACAGACAGACACACACACAGACAGACACACACACACACACACACACACACAGACAGACACACACAGACAGACACACACCGACGATAGCAAGAGTCTAAGCTGGCCTCTGTGTTATTGCTTTGGTTTAATCCTCTTTTTTCCTCTTTTAAAGCATTTGCAGAGAGACAGAAATGAATGAATCTCTACAGCACTGACATCCCATCAGCCTCTCTTTAAATGTCACAATCACTTTAAATCGATCGGTGTCGACTTTTAAATCTGCCTTTGATCCACACAAACCTTAATTTCAGAAACACTGGACCGTTTTTAATACACATTCTGCGGATAGATTTGAGGCAAAGGCAAAAAACGAATGCTGCTGGTGTTGAAACGCTCATCCACCTCAAACCACCACAGACAAATGAAAGGAGACAATAATATACTGAAGTCCATTGTGTTCGTAGTCTCGGTTTACACTGTTACAGTTCAGCGGGGAGAATAAGAGCACTTAAATTTGTACAACCCATCCTGCAGGGCAGAGTATGAGGACAACAGGAAAGCAAAGAAGAAAACATCCATGTAACAAAACAGGACAAAACAAAGCCCATCGTAAGAAAAGTAGGCATATACACAAAAGACCAAGAGGAGCCGTTTCATATGGAAAGATTTTCACAATTTAAACTGACCAACAGCAGAGGAAATATTAAGCATAACAGTTTAAGCATCTAGCATTTAGCCAAGACATGACTCAACCCACCGAGTCTTATGGAATATCATGAGCTGGCCTGAAATTGGCTTCTCTTTATTGTTGGTCACTCGATCCACTGGTCACAAACCCTCGACTGTCTGGACCGTGGCGCAGTGGGTAACGCATGTGCCAGTGGCATGCAAGTCGCACCATTCCGCCCGCCAGGATGAAGGTTCAAATCCGGCTTGTGGCATATCCCACTTCCCGCCCACAGTCACATCATGACCAGCAAAAAGGTTGAGATCACTCTCCGCCACAGATGAAAGGGTCTATTTAAAGAGGTAATTTATTATTTAACCCCCCTCCAAGTAGCATAACCTGTAGTCAAAGTGGAGAACTGTGTTCCAACAACCACAAAACATACATGTTTTCCCCCTCATAGAATTTTAGGTTATTCAATGAATAAATTATTAAACGCCTTCTTTTGTGCCCATGATTTGTCAACACGCACAGTATATTGCTGCCTTAATGGTCTTGTGATGTAAAGCCAAGCGGTTCCTTACGGATTTCCTGCCACAAGCAATATAACATTATTAAAATCATGTTTTAGACAGATACTACTAGTAGACTCACCCGGCCTCATCTATTTTGTCTTGATAACGTAGGCATACTCCAGAGGGCAGAGTAGCAGTGATTTAAGCTCTGGAGAAATACTGAGAGATTGAGAGTGTTGAAAGGATTGAGTTAATGCCACTAATGCTTTATTCCCACATCACCTTTTAGTGCTTTTATCGATCACGCAAAAGAAAGCAAGAACATTGTAATGAATAAAAAAAACAGGAAGATACTAGTTTTTAGAGACAACCTGAGTGTTGACATGCAGGTGTTAAAACTACAGTTTTTGACATCGTCACAGGTGTGCACCTACAATTATGAGTTGTAATGTTAAATCGCATGATACCAGTGTAACAAACTTGCATAAACATTGCACTTTCCACAAACAAAGTTTTTGGCAGGTGTTCCAATTTTTGTAATGTGGAAAACAAATCACATTACATTATGTCTTAGCTGGACTACTTTTAAGTTCATCAATTCAGCCCATCACAAACTGTTAAATTCTGTGGTGGCATTTTTCTTTCCAA
The DNA here is from genome assembly GCA_036877545.1 of Yasuhikotakia modesta. Classification (NCBI taxonomy): domain Eukaryota; kingdom Metazoa; phylum Chordata; class Actinopteri; order Cypriniformes; family Botiidae; genus Yasuhikotakia; species Yasuhikotakia modesta. Next base: position 35,433 of record JBAJNP010002402.1, read on the forward strand.
AGATACTCAAATACTCGCTACAAAAAAACAAATATTTTTATCACTAACGGTTTACTAGTAATGGGACACTAAAGTATCTCATTCATAGAAAGTGTAACGTATGCATAAATTGTGAAGTTTACGATTACCAATATCGCCTAGTTCAGATAGCAAGACGCATCATAGAAAATCTGCTATTAACAAAGAAAAAGGGCCGGAGAGAAAATCTGAAGCGCGAGTTATTAACCAACCAATTTGATTCGGGGACAAAAATGGAACATGGTGACAGAGACAGAGAGAGAAAAAGCAATTAAGATGACATGAATGGGAATAAGTGAAGAGTGAGGTAGATAAAGACTAGGAGGAAGGGTGGGTGGGTTATACAGAGTGGAATGCCAGGACTAATCCTCAGCTCCTGTGTGGTATTTTAACTGTTATTCTTTCTTCCCCGTCCCTGTTGCCATCACTCACTGCAGTGCAGCTACCAGCCACGTCTGGACAGCCTTAGGACAGGAGACACAGTGACTGACCCCAACAGACACGGGGTCTTGTCAGATGCCGTGCCGTCCTTGGCGATAGGAACAGGAACGGTACAGCTTTAAAGATAACTGGGATTTGCTCCTAGACACAAAGGGGGCATATTTACAACAAGCACATAGTTTCAATACAAAAACCCAAGCAAGGCTTCAAAACGTTGAACGTTTACTTAAACATTAAAAGCACGCGATTGTTGTCCACCCAGAGCCCAACAAATGTGGCGAGGCGTGGGAACAAAACGGGAATGACGGAATTCGGGAGGGATCGATCCGTCTCGTGCAGACACACCGGTCACTATGGATACCGGCCCACAGTGCGCGAGCCCGCTTTGCTCTGACCTCTGGCTGCGCGTGTCCCGTTACACGGCACAGCTGAACGGTCTGCCGGCCCGTCGTGACAGGTGTGAACTCACCACGAGTGTTTGTTCATCATTCTGGGGGTCATTTATGTATCCAATAGCTCTTTGTACTGTAAACCAAATCGTCGGCTAATAGCAGATACGGACGCAATAACGCATTTCGGATTGTATAAATATTATTAGACAACAATTGCTCGGCTGAAGTGGGTCACGACAAACTTCTGGACCAGCCCACTGTATAACTTTTGATCGTGCAACAAGCAAAGCAAAGCCCACCGATTAAACACAGACCACCAATGCATTTTTCCTCTACTGCACAACACAGCTTTGCACAATTTTGAAAGAACAAAGACTGTCACATTTGGCACGATTTACGAGACAGGCAGACAATAACCAGCATTACCATAGCGCCAGCGTCTAAATGTCAAGGGGTTACTACGAGCATCCGACTATTCTTACAGATCCAGGCTAAATGTAAATGTTTAATAAACAAAACCCAGGGATTGTTTGTTTTCTCCCGATCTGGTACAACGTTTCCATGGCAGCTGAATCTCGGTCCTCGTGCGAGATTCCTGCGCTTACATTTCCCGCAATCGCCACAGCTAATGGGCAAATAACGGTCTCGCAAAAACACCATAAAAGCTAAAGATCTGCCTTTGGGAGACAACCTTTCAAAAGTACCGGGAATAAAACCGCGCCCGCGGAAGTTTGGGAAACTTTTGCGGCACGGTGACGTCCGAGCTGCCCGCTAGCCCGGAATGCATCGTGTTCACGCGCTTCGTACTTCACACTTACCGCTGGATCCCCCCACAAACTTTATCGAGGGCTTTGCGACGCCAGCAAATGAGGAACGCGAGGACCTACCTGACGCCCAAAACAGCACGAACAGCATTCCCACATTCGGTCCCGGGTGAATCCCGTTATTCCTGAGATATTGGACAGCCGTTGTCAGCGCCATATCGCCGCCCGTCCTCGCTCGCGTTCTCCCCGAAACTCTGAAACCTCCTCAGCAACAACTCCATAGGGAAAACGCTGCGTCTGGACTGTACCACGTTTATAGGGGTGTGTGGTATCACCTGAAGCGCTGTCTTTATATGCATGCCATTCATTTCCCACAATATGCTCATCGGTGGATATGTTGATAGTGTGGCTGGATGACAATTAAGTTAATTTAAAACAGAGTTTTACACATTTTCCCTATTTATTACACAAAACAATATGAGAACTAGGACGCACGGGACGCTGACAGCCAGTGGTGATTGTTGTCGTCCATAACACATAAAACAATGGTAACCATAACTTGTGAAACTATGGTTTCAAATATAACACAGTTACTTATTTTTTAAATACTGTATTAATAAATATATAGGGTTAATTTAGAGGCGTCCTATTTCAGTATACTGTCTATACTATGATATTTAGTCTAAAATGATGATGAAAGGGTGGTGAAAAGGGAAATTTTGTCTTTGACCAGAAAAGTCACACATTGGTTACTAGTTTTTGAGTGCGTGCTTGAAGGATTATCGTGTCCTGTTTGTTTCCCCAGTTCCAAAAATTTTAGTTACTGTTAATCCAACCAGACCCCTGCTAATCCCCCTTCTCCCCAACTCATCTGGAGTCCAATCTGTGCTTTCTTGTCTTGAAGCCACAAGGCAGCCCCTCACCCCAATACAAACTCGTGGCATATAGAAATTAACAAACTAATCCCACCAATAAACAAATGCAGGGGGCTGTAGTGTACTGTACCACCCATTTATGTTAGCTCAGCATTTTGTTAAATGTCCAACAATATATTTTATAATTTTTATATGAACTGCAGTAGCGGAAAAGCTGAAATCACTTCAAGCCATTTTCTCTTGCTGTTACTGCAGAATGGAGAAATTGCTCTAGGGATTGTGGATTTCAAAATGCAAGACAATTACTCAATAAGATTTGATTGCAATGCTCAAGAATTCATACTGTAAAAAATGATTAGGTAGTTAAATGATTAGGGCCCAGGCACCTGTGAAAGCCCCATTGTTTTCATTGGGACAATTATTGTTATTAAATGTTACTTCTATTATTGCATTACAGTTATTAGCCATTAAGTTTGGGCAAAAGTGTGTGCGAGTTTCACAGTCACCAACTTTGGTGGGCTAAATATATTGTTCTCAGCAAAAAGTTTACACTCATGCGCACACATAGATTGTATTCCCATAACTGAAATATCACTATTTACTTTGACCAAAGCTATTGAAAAGCCAAGCCATTGAAATGTAGCTCCCGACAGCAGATTCACTCATAATAAAGTTTCTTCTCTGAACTATTTCCCCTGAGTCACAATGCGCCATCAGCAAAGTCAGAACACTCAGTTACTGATATCTCCTCCATGAAAACAACACAAGACTGACACCCCCCGACTCTCCCACAGCCCCTCTGCATAGAGCAGCGAGTCTCATTTGTTGAGGATCTGTTTCAATCACAGTTTATATTCAGTCTTTAGAGATGTAGTCTGTCTGTATTCTGGACCCAGAAGGCCTGGGTAACAAAGCATCCCTTCTCAAATCCTTAATACGTTTCTGTTGTTTGCTGAGACAATCCATGAACTTAAGGATGTTCATTAGAGAGGCACATTTAGTTTAAAGATGTGAGAGATGCCTGTTGGAAATTTATGCATATGCTTAAATCCCATGTTTTCCACGACTGGTTTAATATTTGCCAGTGTATCATCTGTAGGGTTTGGTCTGGAATTATTTGAGAACATTTTTGGCTAATCATCCTGCACTATTTTTTAAATTGAAAGAGAGAAAAACTGTGAAAGAAAACTGGGCACATAATTTTGTTCACCTGGCAAAGAGAGGGGCTGTGTATGAGGTACTCCAAATGATTAAAACATTGAAGAAGGCCCTTGCTCTTGCTCACTGAGTGACTGACAGTTTTATGATGATCTATGAGCTTAATTCTGATGTAGATCTCACAGTTCTCTGTAATGGGTGACATGGGATCAATAAAGTGTCATTTTGTCCTGTCTGGATGTTTGTCTTTTGATACCAGTGTGGAGATACCCTCAGAGGAGCAAGGCAGGTTCTGAATAAAGATCCTTTTAGAAAAAATACTGCTTTTGGGGGATTTTAATGGCATTTAAAACATATATTTATAAAATATACAAAATATTCAAAAGTTGCTAAACAACAAGCAACTAGTAAAATTGTAAAATGTTTTGGTTTCATTGATAAATAATTTTATTAAAATTGGTTAGTTCAAAACAATGAGGCTAGTTTCTGGGCAAGCGCCCCTCAAAGAGGTTTTGTGTCTTTAATGGTGTGATGCCATGGTAACATTCAAATGGAAATGTATCCCAGCCTGAAGTGATAGTGCAGCTGATCGAGTCCTCATTTTGCTCCAGAGGTTGTCTTGGAGCCATAACAAATGGGCATACTTTAAAACACTTGAGGTGTAATTGCTCAAACCTGTTGTTTCAGACTCTGCTACGTTTTGATGTCATTTATCAAGCAATAATCGTCGACGCATTAGCGACCCTGAAGGTTTTTCTAAATCTGAACACGTTTAATGTATTCAACCCCCTGAAAATGTTTTTCATCCTTGCTTTTTCTTAAATCGGGACATGCACTGAGGGTGTTGTCTGCTCCAGGAATGTTGCATGAGTCCTCAAGGACCCTTAAAAGAGGAGTTTGGTGCTCTCTTTTGTACCAACACGTCGCGACTTAACTCCCTCTTTGCAGAACACGCTATAGTTTATTCAAGTAAAAACACGGTAGTATTTCTTCAGGCCCAGTTTTAAACATTACCTAGACAAGTAACACAGAACAGGTCTCCTCAGAAAATAAATCATGGGCCTAATGTCATTATATAACATGCCAGTAACCGGCACTTTTGCACACAACAGTTGCAGGGAATAATTGACGTGGATGCTGGGTAGCAATTTTTCTGAAGCCTGTTAGAACTCTCAGTTTCAACACGCTGGTCAAAGATTGATAGAATGAACCACATTATATCGAGTGGCAGTGCTTATTTGGTCCATTTGGCAATTTAGTTTTGTCCATTCAGTTTCCTGTGAACACATCAGAGCTCTTAAAATGGGGACATACAGACACTAGTACTTAACAACTAAAAACGGCTAAAAGTTACTGAAGAACAGATTTTGAAAAAACATGAGACAATTTGATACAACAGTAGATCACAGAAAGAAAGAAGCGTTCAACAAATGCTAAAAGGTGGAAAATAACTAGATGAAATTTAATTTATGCTTGTTAGAAGGGAACAATATATAAACGACAAGACTTTTAAATGCCATACTCCAAAAACCCAAGAGGGCAATTGCAAAAAATTGTCCTATAGCACCCCCTGCTAGTTAAACGAACGTATTCTTTTCTCTTTTTTTTTATCAAACCAACCTTATTACAAAACACGATTTATAAAGTGACAGAAAAAAAGTGACATAGACTTTTTTTAGATATATAATTTAAAGGTAAGGTAACAAAGTAGAGCAAATAAAACCTTTTTAAAAGCATTTACTGACTCTTAATTGTAAAAAATGTGCTCTGGACAATAATAAAGTTTAATCTAATCCATTAGAATCCAAGTGTGTTTGGAAAGAATTTAAAATAAACTGGGGGCATATACAGGGATAAACAAAAACTTCCAACCTTAAATTAACTTTTATTTTAAAGCCTTGTAAAATCATGCAGTCCACAGAGTCTGTATCTAAGTACAGTTCACACATAATGCCTAAGGCAACACACAAGAAAATAAAATCCAGCAAATTTCTGAAACAATTAGTTTTCTAACTGTATGTAAAGTTATTCACTTATTTTGTATTACATTGTAATTGTCCTTGATTACAAACTATTATAAGGCACCTAATCTGAGAAGTTCATTTGTATGAATCACTCCCCTTTAAACCCTCATAATGTGAAATTAATACCATTGATCATTTCAAAATATTCTACAAATATAGGAATATATCAAACAAGCCAAATGCAACAACAGTGATATTTTGTTGACAAAGTAGAAGGTGGTGCTGGTTCTGGTTCTGAAATTGTCACAACACTATAAATGTGTATTTAGGCTCTTGGTGTCACTAATCCTCACGTAGATAAGCATCAGGAATCTCCTCATCTTCCTCTGTTCTAGAGCTGAGGGCTTTCTGGAGCCTCTGGCTGTTAGCAGCTTTAGAGTTTTTCAGTTCTTTCTCAGCCTCTGCTGACAGCTGTTGGATTTGCTTCACCTGGGACTGTGAAACCTGCAGGTTGGTCTGTGCCGTAACAGACGCTTGATCAGCCCCTGGCGAGAAGAAACGTTGTTGGACTATGACGTCATTTTTCAATGCAACGCAATGACCAAGAGAGGGCAGCAGGAGCCACTAAACCTAGTTATTACAGAAAGGCTCTTTTTGCATGTGTAGGTCAGGCTGTTGAGGGCCTAATCTTCTCTTCATTGTATTAACACTGTATTAGCTGTTCAGCCTTCTATTGTTTAAAGATGAAGATGAACCAACCTGCATTAAAGGCTGCTTGTGCAGCCAGTTTTGAGAGATTAATGGCCGTCATCCAGCAAGATTCAAATTGTTGCCATTCCTTTTGCCTCTCAGTTACCTAATGTAATAAGAAACAACAACTTTACACACAATACATTACCTCCGGCTTTGGTTGCCCTGTAAATGTAACAGTACACATACAGTATACATATAAATATATACAGTATATACAGTCACAGACATATATAGGTATATTTATATATATGGTATATATAACTTATATATACACGTTTTATATAATTTACACAACCTTATGTAATTTCTCAATTGGTTTCCAAAACAGTAACATAATATGAAAACAACTTCAATAATAGCAGTACATCATTTGAAAACCTGCAAATCAATCTGTCAGTAATAATTTGCATCGCATGGGGCAAAAATTTACCTCTTGACGTTGACGAACAATGACCTGCCAAAAAGCATCTTCCTCTGCAGGGGTAAGTTTGCTGACGGAGGCCACATAACGTTTGTGTAACGTTACAAGATTGTTAATCGCCTACAGGAGACAAGTACGTCCGTCACTGGTTCTCTCACAACTGTGATGACAGGGTAAGAACATTATAAAACATAAATACATGTTTCAAAACCCGTGATTACCTTAGTATAACGTGTGAGGGAGTCGAGCAGCGCTAAAGTGGTTTGTGACAGATACGTATTAGTGCTGTCAGTGACGAGAGATGAAGCTCTTCGCACGAGGTCTTCATGCGACAGACTTTCTGGTTTCTAGAAAAGACACAGAGAAAAAACAGCAGCTGTTATGTTATTCCACACAAACATGCTGTCGTTTTTCCATGTCGTTTCCCACGTATGTCCAGCTTAAAAAAATTATATCTTGGGCCTGTTCAAATACCCACACTTGTGGTCTTGTGCACTTAAGAGTGCTTAAGATGAAGTAAGAAACTGTAAGATGCTGCTGAAAACTTTCCAGCGTAAGCCAAATGTATTAAGTATTACGTCTAGTTTGCTGGTGAAACAAACAGTTTAAACAGTTTGTATTGGTGCTAAAAGCGAACAATAGTTGTATTTGGTAAAATGCTTTTGTTTCTTATAGTGTAGTAAAGCAATTGCTGTCTTTATGCCCACTTGGGCCAAATACAGGAAACACGTCATGCATATAGACAAGTGATCAAGACCGCCATTGTTGGTATTAGGACAGACCCTATGTGTGCTTTTCAAGTCTTTAGGTTTGAGTTTTAGGAGCTTATAACAACTAATATCATGGTTCAGACCTGCATGAAAGGAACGGCACACAGCGCACCGGTGACGCTCAACGTCACCCAGTTCCTCCCGATGACTGCGGGCACCGCTGCCAACCTTCTGCGCGTCTCACCGGAGCTCCTGTTTATCAGAGAAGCTGCACAACTAGACAGGAAACAAAACAATAAACAACAAGTTTGAACACCTGGATAAACTTAGGATTAGGATAACAAAAGCACTAACATAATGCATCTATAACAACAAGCTACTGCATTGAACGATTCTTTACTACACACGCGTATTGACAAATGATCATCGATTACTGTATAGGAAATACACGCGATGGATACATGAATGGATGAATACATAAATATGTCATATATTTCATACAACCTCAGTCCAACAGCTATTAATTTCCTCCTGTAAGCCACCATGCTTGACCACAATAAAGGAAGTCGTGGGAAAGGAAACGTGCCCCCTGCCGGGAGACGCAGAACTGCAACCGGAGGTCTTCGCCTCAAGTTAACTTTCTGCATATTATGCATGTTAGGCCATTTAAGTTTTATGCATGTAAATATTTTATAAACATTGGATATTTGAATGCATTCTGTTTAGCCACAGACACGTGTCATATTTCAGCTTTATTTTCACGTTTCCTGCAGAAATGTCACCTTTAATATAGATAGATTGCTGTGATATGATTTAAATGCAAAATCCTGTTTAACTGGTACAGTCAGTTACCTGAAATGTCACCTGAAATGACAGATGAATGATAGTTACTGAATTCATTTTCACAACGTAAAACCATTCAGAGTAAGAGAGTGCTGATAAATTTTGGTTTTATAGGTTTGGGTCTCCCTAACGTTTTTTATTAAACAACAAAATACTAAAGTTTACTTTTGACGTTTTTAAAATTTGTGTAAAACATCATGTAAATATTCCACCAATGTTACAAAAACATTTTTGATAAGTGAGAGAACCTTAAGAGAACTTTTACAGAACATTGTCTAACGTTCTAAGATAATTCACTGTTAGCTGTGTGAACGTTTAATATGTAGTTTATTCATACTTATAAACAGCATTAGTGACTCAGTTCAAGCTGCTGTCAGTCATCTGTGAATATGAGTCATTTCCAGATGTCATGTCTCAAATAATAATCATTAATTCTGGTCGTGAAAAATGTTTTTACATTAGCCTCCGAATAACAAACATGTTTGTGTTTGTTCTGAAGCAGCACAAGCCCTCAGGATTAAGTGTGATTTCTTCTGGAAAATTCTCTGTCAGTCTTGTTAGCAGCACCTATTCCCAAACAGTCCTAAGGACAAACATATCTGTCAGTCTGAATGGTGAACATAAATATTTAATGTGATTACTTGGGAGACAGGGGAGGACGTTCCAGTGTGGGTGTTTGTCACGATACTCTGGAGCGTTTAGGTCACGAAAGACACTTTGTTTTCTCTGAATCCAACTAGCACTTTTAATATGGTGCAACTCTTGTGTAGTATGTCATCATAACGGCCTGTTTTACTGCAGCGTGTAACATTTTGGTGTGTATATTTGAAGCTATTAGCAGTGTGTGATATTTCATGCATTACACAATACATGTACAAATAAATATTTGTAAATAGTTACTTTCTGTGCAGATAATGTGGATTTTTTTCTAATTGTGATGATATATTGACTGAAACTCTGTAACAGTATGTAGATTCTGAATAGGTTAGTAACAATATCATATATTTCACAGTGTTATTGGTAACAACATTTCCTTTAGGTAAAGATTTTTTTATTTGGAATCTATGAAACTGTTAAAAATATTAAATAAAGTACATTTTGTCAATTTTTCAGCCAAATGTTTCAATAAACTCTAGATTGGAAATTCCCGAGTGTTCTTGTTCAACAAAATGAAACAAAATAAGGAAGTGAAAGAACTCAAAATAGAAGCTGGTTGTGCAAGTCATGGCTTGAACAAACAAAGGTCAGTGCAGGAGGTCATTGGATTTTCTGTTCTGCTGTCAGTGAGTGACGGATTGAAGATCTATTGAACATGTGATGTTGTTTGTCTTCAAATGTGATTTCATTAAAAATAACAATAAAATTAATTAACTATTCTATTCTACACTGTTGTGTCTGATAAGTGCTGATCTTGCAGTGTGTTGTGAGTGCTCACTGCCTAAAATTGTGATATTAATCGTACATTTGCAGTATATGTTTCATTAATAATGCCTCATCAGCAGTTACATTTTGTGAGACTGTGACAGGCTAGCAGAAAAAGCTGATTATTATACATGAATTTTATTGAGGCCATTGTCTTGTTTTTTTATTATATTTCAAATGAATCCTGTGAACACAGTCTCCCCACTGTCTGTTAACCATATTAAATCTGAATACCTTTATGTTTGTTATTATGAAGTTTAAAAGATGCACAGAGTTGTTTTGATGATTCAGGGCCAATGTGACATTAGTGGAAAACAAAGTTTGTTACACAGTGTGTCGAATTAAATTTCTAAATATCAGACTGAAAGAACATTTTATTGCATCTTTTAATTACATTTAATACAGAATGCATGCTATTACTGCAAATTTGATTGTTCATTATGAGATTTATATTAGTAAAATTTAAAAAGTGGACTGTAGATCATTATTTTAAATACAAGCAACATAAACAATTGACAATACATGTTTGTGAAATACAGTCAGGATTATTTGTTAAGTATCTATAAAATGACATTTAAAGATTATTTTCCACCATATTTTCAACATATATTATTATTTTCATATCTCTTCTACTAAACGTGTCCTTTAATGAAAACAGGCTTGATTTTGCCTTTAGCGCATGTGAAATAGTATTTAAATAAACAGCTGAAGGCTTGATCTCTCAGGCCGTATATAAGTGGACTTAAACATTTGGGAAATATAATTAACACTAAAAAGCAAAAATACATCACATTCAATGAAGTCATATAGTCAGTTTGAACAAAAGAAGCCTCCTGGATCACACCAACTAAAAGAGACGTAGCCCCCAGACCCAGTTGTATCAGATGTAACAGGACAGTCTTATTGGCTTTTTTGGCTGACATCTTATCACAGGAAGCTGTTTTAGCCACGACCGCTATGGAGGCATAAGTAAAGATGATAATGAAACACACAGACACAAAATATATACAAGTGAAGGCTATGTCCAGTTTCTTATACACCTGCAGTCTGAAAAGAGTTGTTCTCGAACAGAACAGATTCATTGCTGTATTTGTAGAATCGACAGCATAGAAAATGATCATCTCAGACAAGCACTGAATTAAACCTATCATCCACACGACACCAATGGCCATGTTAGTTCTTCTGTWAGWGGTGATTTCTGCATGTCTGAGAGGAAAGCAGATGGCCACATACCTCTCCAGCGACATCAGAGCCAGATTTAGGGTAGAAACCTGAAAGAGAACCGTAGCCGCAGCGAGAAGAATGAGGCACACGTTCTTCATAATCGACAGCCTACTGAGAGCAAATATATACAGCACTACACTCATCAACAGATTGAGCGTGTCGACCCAAAGCATGTGACCGAACAGAATATAACGTGCCGTTTCCAGAAAAACTGTCTTTTTTCTCAGGGTGAGAAGCATGACCCCATTGACATACAGGAAAATGATACAGGGGGGCACAAACAGGAAGGCCTTCATTGGGGCGTCTCGATCCAGCAGCAACAGAGTCTGAGTAAGGTTGGATTTGGAATTGTTTAAATTAGCCATTTTCAGAGAAGCTAATGAAATAAAGGCTGATAGAATCGCAGCTGCTGTTGCAGAACACTGAGCCAAAATAATACTGTCATCTACAGAGTCCTCACAGGTGCTTTTCAGTCAGATTATTCGAAAGCGTTTTCCTCTCAGACTGATTTAGAGAGTGTTGCCAGATCCTCACTGTTTAAGTATCATTCAACTCCTGGTGAAATGAGATCATAAATGATGTATTGAATCCCAGTGGGTCGTTTGAGCGTCTTTGTGCATTACAAAGCTTGTCACAACGAAAGTGGTAACCTCTGGTGTATTTTACTTACTGTGACATTTTGATTTATGTGTATAAGGTAAGAAGTATTTTTGATGGTGATATCTGGTCACAGCTTGTTTTCTGTTTGTCACCATTTTTGATTGATTGATTGACCTTTAACTCACTAAATCATGTAAAAAAAATGCTGTTATATTTTATGTGATGTGTCACTTTTACAAGAAGTAACATGCATGTCAAGCTAAACGCTAATGACCTCCAGTTAACAGGAAACATTCTCAAAACATTGGCTATTGTTCTCTAATAGTTATCAAAACGTTTGTGCAGTAATGTTAGTAGAAAGTTTTTTAAATGTTATATATTATAACAAAAACATTATTCTTAAATTGTTTGTTTAACATTTTAAAAATGTTACAGAATTTTAAAAACTGTGGATAATGTTATTTTAACCAAACAATGATAATACAACGTTTAAAAAACTTGACATTTTGAATGTCCCTAGAACACTTTGTTAATTAATGGAAACATTAGAGAAATGTTCTTATAACTTGAAATTATTCTAGTTTTATCCTAAACATCCTTTAATTAATCTAATGAAACATATCAATCATGAAAGACTATAGATATTTTTATTCTATCAGTAGCAGAAAGAGATTCATTCTTCAGTAAAGATTATTTTCAAATGAACGTTTTCTCCACATAAATGATAAAGATGTAAAACAAAACAACATAAACAAGAATCTACACACATTATATTTACTGAGAAAACATATATTTGATACTTAAATGTGTAAGTGAATTTATAGGTCCAGAAAAAGCGTAACAGGGAACAAAAATGTTGTTGTAAACCAGTATAAGTGACTTCAGTCTCAGGTCACATTTACATTTTACATCTTTTCCATAAAACAATAAATAATATAAATATGTACACATTGTCAATATACAATATATGTCTATTGTTCAATGTTTAGATGAGGCCAATTTTAAAAAAATTAATGAATTGGAAACAAAAACTAATGCAAATTGTATTTTTCCTGTCTGTGGTCATACCATAAAAATGAACAAAGTGTATTTGTGTGTGAGAGAAACAAATTCAAATATGAAATGAAAATGCATTTCAGAAAACTGTTTTTTTCAAATACCTGCTACTAAATGTGTCTCTGTATGACAATTGTTCTGCTTTCTGAAACCGAAAGTGAAATAATATTTAAATAAACAGCTGAAGGATTGATCTCTCAGGCCGTATATAAGAGGACTTAAACATCTTGGGAAAATGATAAAGACTACAAAGCAGAAATACATGATGTGTAATGTGGTCATATAGTCAGTATATGCAAAAATTGCCTCCTGGATCACACCAACTAAAAGAGACGTAGCCCCCAAACCCAGTTGTATCAGATGTAACAGGACAGTCTTATTGGCTTTTTTGGCTGACATCTTATCACAGGAAGCTGTTTTAGC
>JBAJNP010002403.1:0-39602 GCA_036877545.1 Yasuhikotakia modesta
AAAAAAAGGTTTTCTTCTAGATTAATGTATATATGTTTATGAATACAGTGTGTGTGTGTGTGTGTGTGTGTGTGTGTGTGTGTGTGTGTGTGTGTGTGTGTGTATATAATGTGTGTGTGTGCATATACTTGTGTATGCGTGTGCATATCTTTACCTCTCTCATTCTGTATTTATACATATGAACACACACACATATATACTGTGTGTATTTTTATGGAATGTATAAGCTTACTAAATTATATTTTAAATATATATTTACATATTTGATATATATTTCATTTATTTAATAATATTAAATATATAATTTAACATGATTATCCATTCCATAAAAAATTAGCTTCTTTATTTTGTGCCACCTTCTCTATAAGCTCCATGTTGAAAAGGATAGTTTTAATGTCATTTAAACTTCTGAATTTAAATAATGGGTTATTAAAATGAAAGGTGAACGTTTGCCTTTGTAAATCACGTTGCAGTTAGCCAGAGTAAATTTTACACCTTTCATTAATTCAAGGCAGGAGAGACGCGGTTGGGAGAGAAGAACGAAACGGCAGATGAAACGTCTTCTGAAAGTGATTAAGACGCTTGAATGTCAGTGCGAGCACGCGGCTAAACACTCACAGCCTGCCTTGTATTCATAATTGCCTCCCAGCAGGTTAAAGTATTCTTTTATGCTAAACCTTTTCTGTTCCATTTGTTCTCGACGTGAAACACAAAATGACGTGCGAAAAAACACTCAGCCACTCCGCCTTGAAAATAGCGATGGTGCTCTTGCTCGGAAAAGCACAGATCATTTTTCATGAATTTGTTATTTTCCTTTCTAATATATCCATCTGCCCGCTTCGAGTGGAGAATCCGGCGAGAGGTGTGGATGAGGAAGGCTGCTTCCGGATCCACCTTTGAGATTCCAAAAGCCCGCTCTGACCAGACCAACATTATTTTCCTAAGCATTCCCTGCACTTCCAAACTTTCCCAGGTTTATTTTTGGGCCAGAGGGTATTTCTATGTTGTTAAGTCTTCAGGGGTAAATTCTCTAAACAGTTATGCTACTTTTGTGAGGTATTTCATTGCAACTCCTTTTACTCACTAACCGCCTGTAATCCAGTTTAACCAGGTGCTATCAGTGATGGAATACCACCGCTCTGTGAGTACTTATTTATTTATTTATTTTTTTCACCATAAACTCACAGCCTTTTTATGCAAATTAAGATTATTTTAGTTTACCTCTTATTTACAAAAGTATTTGAATGGTACAAATTGCAATGAAAGGATATTTATTTAAAACAGATGTTTGCATATATTTACCTGTATGTTGATTGTTTTAGAATTCATACATCTGATGATGGAGAACAGAAGCGCATATGCAGACGTGCAGTGCAGACATGCAGTGCAGACGTGCAGCGCAGACTAGCATTCTCCTGCGTTGACTGCAGTGGTGGACCAGACCATTAGAATTGCTTCAAGCACCGATTGCATATTTGGTGCTAAACAATGCAGAATCAACAGAAAGCACATTTTATTTTTAGTAAATTGTTCTGTTGGTCTGACAGGTCCAAAACTCACAAGTTAGCCTCTATCCCATCAGCCCCTTATGTGTGATCGACCAATCAACATCTCAGGGTTTACTTCCTGAAGTTAACAGCCCAATATCACGGCTCATATCTCGCGGCACGTTATGGCCCTTTAAGAAAAAAAATAATCCGTGCGATTCTTTGTTTTTTGGCTGAATGAAACTACTAACGCAATATGCGTGAACGGCAATTTCATTAAGTCATACGTAAGCGTTCTCTAGAGACGGCGTAATGATAACTAAACACCGCGTCTTTGATCTGGAAAACGCATAATCAGTCGAAAAGACCTCGTGATAAAGTATTCTGATTACTGAAATAGCTTTTAGCCATAATTCTCCCAGTGGCTTTTTCTTTATTAGTGAGTATGAAAAAGTCAGTGTTATCTATGACAATATGCACCAGCCATTGAAGAGGAACCACTTGAGGGTTGAATTCAATATTTCTCGCATAAATATCAGTAGGACACAGACTCGCTCGTCGTTGCATTGTATTGCCACTTAGCTGCCTTAAGTTTCAGTGGAATTTAATTATATTTAATAGCCCTAATTAAATAAAATATGACATTCTACATACCCTCAGGCGATGAAGGCTTCTGCTGGGGGCACGCGAAGGAACCACCGGAGCCCCCCTCGTGTCGCACAGCGAATTTAGTGGTACTAAAAAATATGGCCGTGGAAGGACCACTAGGGCTGGCCGTAGCCACTGTGCACCATTAAGCAAAGCAAATAAATAAATAAATGCATAAATAAACAAATAAATAAGACATTTACTGCTCCTTAATGCATCTGGATGGGTTAGCTTGCTAAGCTGGCCAGGCATTTAATGGTACTTGTTATTTAATTATAGATTGATCTCGGATAGAGGTGCTATGAACCACACAGAGCTGAGCAGATACACTGTGCTGTGCGGATGCTTTAATTAAAGAGTAATAATTTAATAGGATCTCGTGAACCTCAAACGAGAGAATTCCATAACAAAACTAATGGATTTCCTAGCACCTGAAACACTGAGGAGGTTTAGCAAAGGCGCTTTATTGTTAATAAGTCACGTACAGTATGTACAGTAGTGATGTCAGTATTGGCTTACAGTATCAGGAAACATTTACGCTAACAGTTAAGTGTAAGATAAAATGCTAAAAATGGGATTGTGTACGTGTTTGTTTGTAAAATGATTTTATAGGCTGGAATCATATAGCTATAATTGTTTTTGCAATATTCATAATACTTTTGGCAATATGTACCAAAACGATTACAAATTTGTTGTGGATTTCATATATTGGCAAGCCCTAATTTCAACTATGTAAAAAAAGAGAAAATGTCAACTTTGCTTTGTGACATACTTCTTGCATTCTACAGTCTTCAACATTGATGGAAGTGTTTTCGGTTTGTATTTGGTTTGTAAGAAAAACGAATTAGACTGTGTGTAAATAATGAGTGTAAATAGGGGCTTATGTCTCAAAGTGTTTGGTGTTGGTTGTCAGTCTGTGAGGGTGGCGATGTGGCTACGACGCGTTCCAAACCCACACTGCATTTGAGGTTAGCTTAAATATCAGCAAATAACACTGATAAATAGGAAGCAAACATTTCCTACAGAGTTGTTTTGATTATTCCAGTTTGGCTGTAAATCGTTGTGTCAACCTGAACACAGAAGTGTGTTAATTTCACCGGTTTAGAGCGTTGGGTAGTGACAGCTTCAGCTATACATCAAAACTGCTTTTTGTCACGAATAAATTGTAATAATTTGTAACTGTTTTTATTTTCACATTTATAATGTTAGCCGACACTCAAGACTGTTCTGTTTCTTTTTTACAGTGACTACAAAATAACCAAACTTTTGCATTAGCACACAAGCAGTAGGAAGCATCAGTTAACGATCACCATAGGAACACCAGCTGACCGTGTGGTAGGAACCATGCATGCTGTTTGCAGAGATGGACCCTTGTTTCTGTCAGAGCAGTTTCTCTCTCCCTCTTCATCTCTCTCCTCACACCATCCAGGCACACTCACACGGCGTTACACGTCTAACAAGTGCTGCGACGGGGAGTTATTTCTGACCCTTGGCTCACCAGATCGTCGTGGTGAATATTTCATGAGACATGCTATATTTATAAAGAAATTTACCTCAAACACTCTCCTCTCTCACCCTGCCTCTCCTTGTGTCTGTCCCTCGCCCCCTTCGTTTTCGAGCGCACCTGCCTTACCTCTCTATCTCTCCGGGCGTCATTTGTAGGTGTTATGCAAATCGAGACCCAATCGTTTGATTTCTGAGCCCCGACTCCCTTAATATCAACGCATTTTTGGTCACCGTTTTATTTTTAGAGTGATAATCACCAATCACACATGCTAATCTGTTCTATTTTGGGAACGTAATAAGATTGCCACACGCTTCATGTTTTTTGTGAGGCTATCGTGTATCGGTATCAGCGTGGCTGTGGTGTATTTGTCGACTGAGAAGGTTTTTGGTGAAGCTCTTTAGACTCTGGAGGTAGAAACCGGTTCTGGCTTCAGTGATACAGAGCTGGGCCAGCCGGTTCCTGTTACGTGCCCTCAACTTCCTACCTATTTCTGAGGTTTTGCCCAGAAAGATTTATTTCGGCAGAGTTTCACTGCAGCAATGCAATGCCAACAAAGTTTGCCAGCTTAGTATTTCAGCTATGCAAAGGTGCATGATGCGCTTTGTTTCGAATGTCAGTGTTTATAGAGTTTATCTCCTTTTTGACGCATGGAATTAGCTGGGTAGGGTGTTGGCTGCGTCTTTATTAATGAGGTTTGTGTACTTCCTTGCGGGTTTGTCCTCATATAACGACTGGCATGATCTAGTCTGTCTGGCCTGTGCGCTTCATCATTCCTCAGAGGTGGCGTCTAAATTCAATATTTACTGAGCGTGTTGGAGAGAGAGCACACTGCCCATTAGAAGGTTTACGCTGTTATCAAGCCGCCTGATTTTTGATTACATCAAAAGATTATGTATTTTCTTATTTTCTGCCCAGCAGAGATGTGCATGTACGGACCAGAATAAACAGAAATTGGGTTCCTCCCTCGCAGTGCAGAGCGTCTCAATTGAGTGTACATGTCTCTCGCTCAGAATCAACATATACACTGAGAGGCCCCTTCAATAAATAATGACACAACACAGGCGCAGAGATATCGAAAACATGTTTCCCATAATATGACACACATGCTATTTTTTCAATTAAGATTCACAAAGGCTTGGCAGGGGGACAGACTTGTGCAGGGGCTACGCCTGAGTCAGATAGCGTACCGCGGTAGATGTGTGTTTGATTTAATGTGCTGGTTCAGCCACATTACTCGTGCCTTCTTCTTTATTCGTTGTTGTTTCAATAAAGCCTGCAGCAAAGGACCAAGCGGCCATTTTGAAGTGGTAATTAAGCACTTTTATCTAGTTTTTCTTTTAGCCTTATTAGTTTTTTTCCAGCCATTTAACATTCCTGCATTAGCCTGAGTTCTGCTTTGAGCTTCTGGTGTAGTTCTGACTTATAATGTGGCATCTTTCTTTTTTTTAAGCGTGCATTTCATGCATCTTGGTGCATGCCTGTGTGTGTGTGTGTGTGTGTGTGTGGAGGGTGGTTTATGTAGCCATATACTGGGGAAAAAACTGCACTCAAAAGTGAGTAAAACCTCTTTTTGGGAACATTGTTATTTGTTAAAGATTGTAACTATGCAAGTTTAAGAGTAGAGTTAGAGTTTGGGTTAGGTTATATTGTTTACTACTAGCTGTGTATAAAAAAAAGTAGAAGTCTATAGAATGTCACCATTTATATAGTTAGGTGTGTGTGTGTGTGTGTGTGTGTGTGTGAGAGAGAGAGAGAGAGAGAGATCATGTGCATGATGCAGATCTGATGCATATTTAATGGCACCATTGAAGTTCTCTGGGATGCCCAACCAAACATGCAGGAAACTTGTTTGTCATGCTTTCCTTGAAAGCTCTCAGGAGTCGATGTACTTATGACCTTAAAGCTGCACAAATATAACCCTTTCAACACAGAAGATGACAGTCTTCATTTTCTTAACGTTGTGTGTGTGTATTGATGTTTTCACTGGGGAGTTTAAATATGCATTAACGGTTTGTTTATCAGTGCTTACAGAAAACTGTGGACACAGCCTGCAGAACTTTTAAAAACGTTGGCATTTTACATTACAACAACATCAGCTGGCTCCCAAAATCTTCAGCTTTATATTACTAGTTTTTAATATATATTGTGATTTGTCGTCCACATGTTATCTAGTGCTCTTTTACAGCCGGGCACGTCAAGTAAACAAAGTTGAGGGTCTGGTTTTTAGCAACATCTCTGTTAATCGACACTTGTGGCCTAAGTTTTACAGCACGTCCCTCATAGTTATGACATAGTGTTACATGTTGCTAAAGACGTCCCCTCTGGTGAACCACACTTTTGATTTCTTCCCTTCTGTGTGTTTAATCCACTACTTCAGAATGCAGGATAGCGCTACCTTAACTTGGCTTTTGAAATGCTTTCCAAATCCTCGCGTTTGGGCTGCATCCAGCAGTAGCAGGAACAGGAAAAGCCAGAAGGAGTGAGAAGCTGAAAACGAGAGAGAGAGAGAGAGAGAAACGTAGAGAGAGAAAACAGTTTTAGTCATTAATAGACCATAAAAACCGAAAGCTGCATCCATGTTGTTCTTAGCATCTTGAAATCCTTTTCAGATTTTTGCCTCGTTGCTTTTTTCAGTTAATCACTTTGCATGCACTCATTTAAATATTAAAATTTTCTTTAATCATCAAAGGCAGCGAGCCTCATGCATATTCATATCTGCAACCCCCCGCCACACACACACACACACACACACAGTACACACACTTCCCCCAGAATTACAGGTTCATTACCTCTCTCCTAAGCCAAACAGTCATTACCGAGAGCCAGCTTTTTAATTGCGGATGCCTGGCCATCATCGCCTTATTGCTAAGATTTAAACTTCCATAAGAATATGAAAAAAAAGATTTTCCCCAAGTTCAAAATAACTTAACATACTTGTTATACATTCTGCCTAGGAAAAAAGTAAAGGGCGAGAGACGGAGATAGAGAGGGAGAGAAAGGGAGAGAGAGAGAGAGAGAGAGAGAGAGAAAAACCTGTTCTCTGGCTGGAGCTGTGAATATTTGTCAAGAGGCCTGACGAAAGTTGCATTTGCATAATGACTTTGTAGTTCTGCATTAATAAAATTTGCATATGAAGCCGTGTTAATTACTCCTGATCAGGCTTTTTTGCATTCATGCATGGTAATTTTCTGCGACTTGCGAGAATTGATGTCCTGGCGTCAGGGCTGTGATTGGTGGTTGTGGGGTTTTGTGTGTGTGTGTGTGTGCGTGTGTGTTTGCGTGTTTGTGTTTGTGGGGGGGGTCGTCGGATGTACCAGAGAAAAAGAAGTGCGTTTTTGTGCGTTTATGCAGCTTTTTTATTGCATCGCTCTGGCTGTTCTCAGATATCTCCTGTAATTGGTCTAAGAAAAAGAGCAGTCGTTTAAACTGCATTTTATGTAATGAAACGTCATAAAGCGAGCAGAAGAAAACGGCTCTTCTGCTGCAGACAGCCATTTCAAATCTATTGTTTAGCCTATTTATTTCCAAACAAGACGACTATTCTTGGCAACGGAGAGCCTTGGCGTCTTTACCATTTGAATGGAGGACGTTTTCAGAATAGATGGTTTTTAGCCAACCAAAAAAAATCGTTTACCTTCTTAATTTTCATTTTCTTCCAGATCGTCTTGTTCCTCTGCCCCCCTCCCCTCGCTTTTAGTCTCACACCTGATTGGTTCAATCTAGTCTTATTGCTGGAATGCAATTAAAGCCCATTTTTACGATTTGTTTTTTTTTTCTGGGTTTATTCGACATCGGCTCATGTGATCTTTTCCTCCCCGCAAGCCTGATAAAATGTTTCTAAATGTCTCGCTTGCAGAGTTTTCTCACTTGTGTGTGTTTAATAACCCAGTATTTTACCTTTGAAATGAGCTCCATTTATTCAATCCTAAGGGATTTGTCTTTATTTAAGCACATCAATTTGTACACGTTTTACTAATGTTACCTTCCACTGATTTTTCTTTTTGCTTTTGTCAAAAGTCCTGCTGAGTTCAAGCTTTGCTTATGGAATTTTGGCCCCTTACTTGTGGTTTGGCAAAGGCATCACAAGGGAGTGTGTGTGTGCTTGTGTGTGTGTGTGAGAGAGAAAGAGAGAGAGAGAATGTGTGTGTGCATGTATGTGCGTGTGTGTGTGTAAGAGAGTGAGTGTGTCCTTACTAGCAGCACAAGACTGAGAAGTGTGTATTTGTGTGTGTGCTCTTCTTTTTCATAAACCGGTGGTCTCCTTGTCATTTTGATATAGCGACAGAATTAAACACAACTTTTAGCAGCATGAGGATTCTGGGGCTGGATCCAAAACAAAGAGATGTGTTTTTTTTGCCAACAGACGCTCAGCATATGAGCTGTGTACTGTAATGCACGGGGTGTGTGACAGCTTTGGCATACCTGGAGCCCGGCTCTTTCAAAACGCTGCCATGTGTGACATTAGTGTTGTGATAATGGCCGAAACACCTTTAAACCCTCGAGGGCAGCGTAATCATGGCCTGTCAATCATCCTGCCACTCTTACTGTACGTACTGTACACCGTACAAATGAAGACTTAGAAAACAGGGCAAGTGATTTCTTTTTTTGGTAAATCTTAATTAGTAATAAGAAAAGCATTATTAAAATTTAAGTTTTTTTATGCATGAAGTTTCGTGCTATGAGTTAGTAAATTAGGGCACTGTAAACATTTTTGCTGTTTCAATTTAATCAGCTGTCATTTCAAGTTACAGTTTATGAATTTTGACTAGTTTTGATCTGTAACTTACACAAAGATGAAATTGCTTAAACTTTTTTTAATGTTGTTACGTTTTTTTTTACAGTGCATCTGAAGACAGCATTTGAACACTTCTTGTTAACAGTTGGTCTAAATACAGTGGCCAGATGTCATTATAAATATTTTAACTTTATCATGGTTTCTATAGAAATTAAAAATCACATGTGAAATCTTTATTATTTCTTATTATTTTCCTAGACGGAGAAGAAACTGGAGGAGAAATTAATAAATGCAAAATGACCTCAAATTATCGTTTTTATTGCAAAAGTCAGTAGTGACATTTCTTAGCACTGTGTGCAGAAGTAAACAATGCCCTCCTACTGTAATTGTAATCTGATGTGTTCTGGATGGCGTACAAGCTTTAAGAGGTTACCATATCCCACATGAAGACATCAGACGGTCCCTGTGCCACTTTGTGGCTGTCGTATGGCGGGTTTTAGTCTCTCCCAACCACAGGCAGGGAATAAACTTGTCACTAATTTGGACTGTGAGCGCAAGCAAGACTCTTGCACACGCTGGTGGCTTTCGCCCTCACGCTGGTCTTTGTTTTATTTATTTTTTCCTTTCTTTTATAGTCAACAGAGATGTTCGGCGAAACACGAGCACACAGGCTAACCCTGCGCCGCTAGTGCGGAATTATTCAAGGTAACAGACAGCCTTTAAAATCCTCTTAAGATTTTAGACTTGAAGCCACTTCTGGAAAAGAAAAATACATATGGAAGCGTTTCACATTTATCTTTATTTGTTTAGCTCTGTCCTCTTCCCGCAGGTTTGAAAAGCTTGTTGTGGCTTCAGCGCTATTCAAAAAATAAGAGCACCTTCCTCGCTTGCCTTTTGCATATCGTTACAGACTCCGTCAAACTGACAGTGTTTGTTTTGTGAACTAGTCTCCATGAAGATTTGAATTTGTAAAGCGGGGGAGAACTGGGGACGAGAGCGTATTGTAAGCCCCTCAGGCTGGGTCTAAGCAGGCCTGGATGGCAGCGCCTGTATTCCTCCCCACAAAGCCGCTTTGGCAAAAGTGGATTGGCGCGGCAAACAATGGGGCGGATGTAGAAGGCAGTGGACAGGATGGGATTACCAGGTTAGCACAGGTTCCTGCTCGCGTATGCACGCTCTCCTGGGCCTCTTGGGGTTTTGACACAGCACGTCTGAAGGAATTAGTCCATCTCGGGGGTTTAAATCCGAACCGTCTAATGAAGGCTCTCAAGCCTGGAATATTTCCCACGAAAGGGTGTTGCCATTTAGCAGGAGAAATCGCCACTTAACAAAAGCTAATTTTTTCCTCCGTTAGCTTGGGAGGATTAGGGGCCGGTTTTTGAATAATACAAAGTTTGTGGATCGTGTGGAGAGGTGGGGAGAAAAGGCTGTTAAGAGTGAAATTAAAGCCCACTGACAATTTACGCAGGGGCTGTTTGTCACTGTTGAAGGTAGAAAGCGTGGCGGAGTGCGTTCGCAGGGACCCGCTCTGCAGAGGTTGCGCGTGCTGGCGTGTGCGGGCGGGCAGCGCAGCTTGACGAATGCGTGTTGATCCCCTTGTTTAGGGGGTTTTAAGTCTACCCAATTTCACATGCTAACGGTCGCAGAGCAGGGCCCTAGACATTCCACCCTGCCAGACTGATGGCTGTAGCCACTTTAAGCTGAAATGCATCCTGCAATATTGATATTTGTTCCTTGGGGTCTCTCTCCTTCTCTCTGTCTCTCTCTCTCTTTGACTCTTTCTTTCCCTCCTGCCCTTCTTGTTCTTGCTTTATACCGTCTTCAGCCTTTCTTCCTTTGAAACCCCCAGCATGTAAAGCAGGAAAATGCCAGGCCTGCATGGATATGGCAGACCTATAATCATGTTTCTCTTACAGTAATTGCTCTCGTCTGTGGAGTTTAGAGAAAGCGCTCTGTATCAAAGCGCTGGCTGGAGCAGAGGCTCACGGCTGGCATGGTTTGACCGTCCCACGAGACAATCTCAGGTTAACCCTTTCTCTCCCTCTCACCATGACAAACCGATTGGCATTTGGTGTATATTAGCATCTGCAGCCGTTTTTCAGACTTTCCATCCGTACTCTGGCTGTTTGGGTTTGGCGCTCACATGGTGTTTCAGGGTCTATTTTGTACGTCTGTCGGTGAACGTGCGGCTGAATTCAAAGCTATTTTTCTATTTACTTTACACTTGGGACTGTCTGGGTGGCAGCGTGGTAAAACACGAGCGGGTGTCTGTTTTCACTAAGCGCCACATACCGTCCAATTACTCATCAGAGGCCCGAGTTTGCACATTTAATCCAACCTCTGCCTTAATCAAAACACAATGAGCTTGACAAAACACATCAAATTATTCCCTTCCAAAAAGCAGGCGCACAGTGGCTCCTTTAATCCTTCGAAACAATATGGCTAGCCGTGGTAGCGTTTGCCTAGCAAAGAGTCAATTGGAGTTTTTATGATTACTTTTTGAACTCTGAGCGAATAGCTGCGCGCGTCTGATAATTTCACAACAGCGACAAAAGGCGCTTTTGTTGCAACCTGTTGGAAGGCCACAGCCACCCATTGGCAAGCTAATTCATTTGCAAGCTCAAGGACCTTTTAGCGGTAAACAATGCTGGACCTCAGCCAATCTTAGTCACTCATTGTGCTTTAATACACGTCCGTCTGATTAGAAGTAGGAAAATAAATCACTTTCTTCAGCGCGGCACTCAAAGCCACCAGAGAAACCAGACGGTTAATCCAACAAAATTGCTCATGGCGGTTGAGTGGGGTAGAGGAGAGAGTCTTGTTATTTTAAGATGGCACCCCTGTTGTCTGTGTAGAGAGGTGTTAATTCACCTGGCAAGACTTGAAGGTAAAATTGAAGATGAAAGGCATATCTTTCAGGTAATTGAGCCACTTTTATTTCGTTACCCTCTCCAGACCCTTAATTAGTCCAGAGTTTTCCTAGGAAAGGTTTATGTGCACATGAGCAGTAAGGGTTGATGTGTGGAGTTGGTCACCCTGTTTATTTGGATTTATGGAAGCCTCCTATGATAGCTTGATGTGTGCATGTGATCTTGTCCCAGGTGGTTACGTTTTGGTCGGAGAGATCTGTGGACCGCCGGCCGAGACCGCAGCTCCGTCCGCAGTCTGTGTCCGCTGTTTTTGGAAAGGGATGCCATGTGGAATTTCGCCTCTGGCGGAACTTTGGCCATCTGCCTAATTTGAAAGTGAGAGGTAGCATGTGAAATTAAATTAAATGGAGGCCAGTGCATCAGTCCAGTCTAATTGGAGACGGAGAGTCAACTTTCTCTCTTTTTCTCTGTTCCAACAAACACTGCTCCACACACACTCACTCATTTTCTCTCTCACATATGCTCAGGCTCTCCCTCTCTTTGTGTCTCTCAAAAACGCACACATGCATAAACTCACTCATTCTCTCTCTTTCTAACACATTATGACACACTCCCCTCTCTTTCTTTCTGTCTATCTATCCGTCTCACCCACTCAACCGCACACACACTCTCTCTCTCTCACACACTCCCTGTCTCTCTCTCTCTCTCTCTCTCACACACACACACTCCCTGTCTCTCTCTCTCACACACACACACTCCCTGTCTCTCTCTCTCTCTCTCACACACACACACACACACACTCCCTGTCTCTCTAACTCTCTCTGCTTAGTTGAGCTCTGAAATCAGATAGGAATCACAAGGTTAAATGAGCATCATTAAAGTTAATCAGCAGAGCTGAAATAAGGCGGAAGGTAATCGGCCTCGTCTTTAGATGCTAGTGATATCAATCAACCCTGTTAAAACCTGGAGGTGTAAAATGATTGGTGTGAAGTCCGTCAGCAAAACTGAGCAGCACTTTCTATTTACCGTTTTACTGGCTAACCTTGTTTCCTGAACTTTCATGTTTGTGCAAAAGCATTACCCGTCCATTTCCTCCATCGTCTGCTGGAAACCAGAGGAGAGTAGTCTGAAATCAGCGGCTGTTCATGTTGTTTCATACCCAGCTAACAATTTTAGGTTGTAAGCACGTTTCCCTAAGGTTTTTATGTTTCTTTTATTAGACATTGTATTAACGTTATTGTTTGATTATGTTATTGTTAAGGTTATTTAAACGTTTTTAAATCTGTAAAATTATTTTTAAAACGATCCACCAACACGTAATGAGAAACATTTTTGATATATATATGATATACTAACGTTTGACTGTTTCTGAACTTTTAGATAACGTTAGCCAACATTCTGACAACTTCCTCTGTTAGCTGGGACGACTTGTGGTGCGGTTTCAAGCCCTCTCATCGCACCAATGTCACTCGTGCAATTACAACCCTCCACGTCTGAAACATGCGCCTGGCCGCCGCAGCTGGCATGTCTCCTCGCCTGCCCCCTGCACATTACTACACACACATCACAGGGACCCTTTATAGCGCCCTGCGCTCTTTGTGAGGGACTGCTCAATGGCCAGCTTTTTATAGTTACATTTAAAGGGAGTTGGATGCCTGGCCCAGCTGGGGCTCATTATGATATACGCCATCCAAAAATGCACGTGTAATTAATTCACTCACACAAGCCCCCATCTTTCCTCTCCGCACCAGCTCCCAAGACCCGCCTGGAGTCCACTCTGCTCTCCAGCCGGTTGTTTTTAGGTTATAGAAACGTTTTCCTAACATAAAACGATAAAAGTATTATTTTGAAAGTTATTTTTATTACCTTTTTGAAAGTTCCTTTTTTAGAAGTTGTAATTCTAGATTTTTAAACAATTTTTTTATGATTAAAAAACAGTTTTAAAGCGTTTCACTAACAACTTCTATATAACGTTTTTGATACGATACATAGTGTTAAAAACATTGAACTACCGTAACTGCAAGAACATTTCAGTTAAGTGAGAGAAATTTTAAAGAACGTTGGCCAGCGTTCTGAGGACATTCCCTGTTAACTGCGCATGTGGACCTCACAAGTCTCGGCTCCAGATCAATAACCGTCAGAGCAACACGCATGCGGATCCCCCACCAAAATCCACGGGCTGAACTGGCAGAAAGCGTTTGGCTTTAGTAATTTCCGGTTGATGTGGGCTAAAAGAGAATGAATCATTATCCTTTCACTTTACACAAAGGCTTTTATTCTGTCTCTTTTCTCCGGGTTTTGTTCATGTAGCCTCTTCTGGGTGTTTCAGAGACTTTGACGGGTTTTTTCAGGCCGGGTTCTACCACAGCAGAGCTAGAATCAAGGGGAAGACGGTCCATTTTAGCTCTTATTGTGTCATCGTTCCCAAGCAGTGATGTAAATTCTCTCGAATGAAATGAATAGCTTGGCTAATGCAATTTTTGAAGCCTTTTTTTTAGCCATGGCAGTGCCAGGAGTCATTGCTCTCTCTCCCTCTTTCTCTCTCTCTCTCTCTCTCTCACTCTTTCCTTCTTTCTGTCAGTCTGTTTTTTGTGTTTTTAGTGTTGGATGGTCTTGCATGCTGCCCTCCTTGATGGCATGAGCAGGGGCAACCTAGCTAAACGTTAGTGCGTTTACCTTCTCATTTGCTAAATCCGCTTTATATCCACCAATTTGACCTGCAGTTAAAATGTGGTGAAGTGTGTGAGCTGAGATACTAGAGTCATGCTGGCAACTTTTCTGTGTGTTGCTTGTTGTCTTGTTAATTATTATGATTTACTAGATTAATTAGTTTTCTCATGATGGCCGTATACCGACCCTGATTTTCTACAACTTTAGGCCACTTTTTAATGTCCTAGGGGTCCATTTTTATTAAAACGAACAGATTCTAACTTTTTGTTATACAAAGGTCACGTAAATCTTGGAAACTTTTTCCATCGCCTTTATCTTTTTATTTGATCTTTTAAAATAGATTTTATTGTTTCACCCAAATCCCAGATTCCGAATAACAGCTGTGGCATAATTCCACCTCAGAATATTCACTGTGCGTTTAGACTTTAAACGTTATCTGTGAAATTAGCCTTAGCAACACATAGAGGTTGGTCGTTTAATGTAAAAAATGTGTCTGTTAATCTACCACAGAACAAAAAGTTATCAAACACATCATTTTAGTTTGAAATGAAGCTGGGAATTCATAGACGGCAGATTCCTAAATTTTCTCTGTGCTGCATGTGTTATTTTTGTAGACCGGTTATGTAAACTAGTAAGCGTGCATAAGTTTGTTTTAGGAGTTTATTTTCTGAAATTCCAAAGAGTGCCAATGGTTTGTTTGAAACATGCTGATTAAACAGTCCCTTGAATTCAGCTCCTCCGTTTACAGCGTGTCGGAGTGTCAATGGTCTACCAGGGAGAGGAAGCTGATATTTGGAGTCCCTCCTCTGCTGAGGACAAAGTTTTGGGAGGAGAGAAGGGGAGTTTAGGGAGCTCTGTTTCTGGCAAATGAAAACAGATTGGACTGGTTATAAGAGAGGGCCTGGTTTCAGTTATACTGGAGACAGGCGTACTGTGTGAATGCTATACCCCCCACTACCATCATCCTATCCTCCGTTTACAGTCTCTGACATGTTTTTTCCAGCATTATTTTCTGCTGCGCTCTTTTCTTAAGCTTCCCTTTTTTTCGAGCGTTTTTTTCCAGCCCCATTTTTCGCTTGGGAATTAAACAGAAGGAGAGGCGCTCACTGTAGCTCTGCTGTAATCGTGCTCGCTGTTTTAAGACATTTATTCTTGTTGTCAAGGGAAAAAAGGGGGTTTCGACACAAAATCGCACCCACAAAGAGCATTTTCAAGCGTGTAGTTTGACACGCTGAGTTTGCCGGGTCCGTGCTGCTGGATGTCATGTGATTATCATTATCTCTTTGAAAACAGGGCCATTTTACAAGT
Source organism: Yasuhikotakia modesta (assembly GCA_036877545.1). Taxonomy (NCBI): domain Eukaryota; kingdom Metazoa; phylum Chordata; class Actinopteri; order Cypriniformes; family Botiidae; genus Yasuhikotakia; species Yasuhikotakia modesta. The sequence continues at coordinate 15,226 of JBAJNP010002403.1, forward strand.
TCGGCTCACTGTTATAATCATCCATTGAAAACATGAGCTCCGACGTGGAGGGGAACTTTGTTTATGTTGACCGGAGTGCATGATTTCTCGTATTATTTTGTCTAGCTGAATTCTATCCAGATAGGGACACCAAAACAGCGATGGGGCTGTTTTGATTCCGGCCTAAAAACCTAACCTGTTGTGTTTTCTAATTGTTGATACATCTTAGTCCTCTGTGTCAGGGTCAGGTAACAGTTTTAGGTTGTAAAACATTTAGTAACAAAAACGCAAAAAATGTAATTGTTGCAATGATTATCATTGATGAACCTTTTTTAAATCTGTTACTTTTTTATGTTTTTGAAAAATACATGATATATAATGTGAAAAAAGTTGTTTTAACCTAGCGCAAGAACATTTGTTGGTAACTTTTGAAGAACGTTAGTCAATGTTCTGAGAATGTTCCCTGTTAGCTGCCTCTGTGATGTAAATGTTTAATGCACAAGCGCTGTAGTTAAGAGATGGTGTTGCGTTGCTCTGAAATAACATTTACATTATGTTGCGGTGTGAAAATCAAGCTCTTGTGCAATTAGTGTGTTTTGCTAGCCGTTCCTCTCCGCTCTGAAGTACAGAATGGGCCTGGACACAATGGCTGGCGCTATTATTGGGATGCATTCGGTACGCCTGATTAAATTTTACAGTTACTTGTTAAAGCGAGCCTTTCACACTCTCCGACTGCTCGATGATGAGAAGCACCTCTTACACAGGTTGTGTGTTTGAGTTGGAGAGCGTGTGTGTTTAAATGACTGCTGTGGTCCGACTGTCTCCCCGCCCCGTGTCTCTTTGCAGTCCATCAGGTACGGCTTATGTGCGATCAGGCCCTTATAAGGGCCGTTTATGATAGAGGACGTACATTCACCCCCTCTCCCCAGCCCCAGTTTCCCACTCTAACCTGTGTCTGGTCTGAATCTGCTCTCCCAGGACACAGCTCGCCAGTTCTCTCTGTCTGTACAGTGTAAACACAGAGACCTTTACTGACTCTTCTAAATCACATAAATATACACACAATACACACACAGGTTTGTGTTATACTGTACCTCAGTACAGTATTTGCTTCTGTTCCTAAGTTTAATCAACACCAAAGTGTGATTTTTTTTTTTTTTTTTTGTTAAAATACTTTTAACCCTGTCTTATATCTATTTGACCAAAGTGTAAACACTGCCCCAGCTAACAGAGAACATTCTCAGAACGTTGGCCAATGTTCTCTGAAAGTACTCTTGCAGTAATAATAGTTTTTTTTATCATTACCTAGTTTATCAAAACTTTAGTGGAATGTTTTAAAACATTGCAGAATTAAAAAATGTTTGAATAACATTTTTACAGGCAACAGTGATGTTAAGCCTAAAAACCTTAACCTTAGAGCACGTCTACAACTTTTAAAAATACATGTTATGTTATTTTTTTATATAACGAAAACATTTGGAAAACATTTTTAGAACTTAAAACTGTTAGCTGGGGTTGTGCTGCTAAAACGGTGCTTTTTTTGTGGATTTTGATCAGGCCAGGACAGAAACGTTGTCTAAACCAATAGCATGAGTTGGGGCCACCTCTCTGAAATTTCCCCCAGGCAGCCATCTTTGCACCTTACTGAGTAAATAACCGTGTGCAACCTCCAGCCAAAACCTACTTTTTGCTCCACCATGGGAGCCATTTTCACCACCCACGACTGAGGCCAAGTGTGAATGTGTTTAGAAGTCAACAGAGCCATCAGTCAGACCGAGACTATACAGAGAATAAGCAGATTATTGAGTCACCTTACTTACACATTAGCCTGACAGTTCCTTTCCTGTGTGTAATGTGCAGATACTTTTTTTCTCTTTTTCTCTCTGCCTTTCCTGGTTTATGCTGTAAAAATCATTTTCTTCAATATTTTTGTCCAGGAGAAATATCTCAACATCCTTTATCCATTATCATGACACTTGAGGAGCAAAAATATAATTTTTTTCAAGTTAATGTTTAAAATAAAAACAACTATTAAATAATAAGGAGAAATGTTAACTTAATGCACGCATAAGGATGCTGAGGTATTTTTACAGGAAAACGTTAAGATTTTTACTGAATAATATTTAAGAATAAGATTTTTACTGTTTTTCACGCTAACATTTCACCTATTGCAGCTAACAGTGGCGATTTCACGCTCACGTTTAAAACCACAACATTTTTAGTTCACGGATCTCTTTTGCTGTTTAAGGCAGGTACAGGCATGCAGGTGAGGCTGGTGCAACTTCAGACCTGTGTAGCAGGATTAGGGGGTTTGTATCCCCCCCACCACATCCAAAATGCTGCCCACCCCCCACACTGCTGACCAGCCTCATGTGGATGTTAAGCCATGTCTGTTCCATTCATCTGTAATCCTTTTAATTTGTTAACATGACACAGGCTTTCATACACAGAGCTGCTGACATGGGCCTTCCATATTAGCTCAGGTTCTTCATCCAGAAACTCGTGAAAGCATCTACCTTTTTCATGCCGTCACACACACACACACACACACACACACACACACACACTTATGGTAATTTTAAAGCCTTATTTAAAAGCTGATGTTCTTCAGCGGCAGTAAATCCAGTGGACTGGTAATGACAGTTTGACATTCACCTTTCCTCCGTCCGCAGAGGGGATGAAGCTTGAGATGAAGATGAGACCTTCTGTTCTTCTTTAGCTCCCTCTGCCTGACGGTGACCCAGCGAGCCACGCTTTCCTGACATGATCTTCAAAGTTCTGACCCACGCACACACCCAGGAACGCTCACACACGCGCTCCTCCTATCTGCCGCCGGGCCCGTTGTGGAATGACACGACCTCGTTGGAGAGAAATTGTTAATTCTTCTCTCCGCCCTGCCACTTTGCTGTCACTGGGCAAGTTAATGAATTTAATTCATTCTGATTTTGCTAAGCTGCTCAGCATTCGTTTAAATTCATAAGAAATAATGCCAGTAACTCTTCGACTCTGTACCCCCTCCCGACCCGCCTAATCCCTGCTCCCCTAATCTCACGTGAGGAGACGTGCCGCAGCGGTGCCACGTGCTCCCAGATTTCCCCCCGTGCTTCGGAGGAGACCGGAGCGCGTATTTGTCAGTCAGGGGGAAAGCTTTAACACAGACAGTCATATAAATGTCAGTTCTCACGGTCACGCACTTTTCCTGTCAGAGATGAATATAAATAACATCCTTTGCATGAAATTATGACAGGATAATGGACGTTCGTGTTGGTTTATGGGACTAGAGGTTTTGGCTGTGTATGTGGCTGTACTTGAGGTTTTTGTTAGGGCTACACGCTCCAGTTTAAGACCAAGTCAAAATGGCTAATCAGTGGTGAAGATTCTGAGCACCGTCTAGATGCGTCTCGGTTACAGACTAGCGTTGAACTGACTTTTCCACTTGATTCGCAGGTTTCAGAGGCAGCACCAGGGATTTTTCCTCCCCGCTCAAAGCGTTTCGTAATGATGCCGCTCCAGTTCCAACCCGGGTGTTCTGTTTCACACTCCTCACAGTTTGCATACTGGATACACAATGTAGTCAGAGTTGCCGGTTGGTGCACATATTTAGCCATTGTGCTTATTACTGCTACATTTGTATTTGTTTTTTGCATAACTTTTTAAAAATATTTTATTATTAATGATTTTTATATTAATAATTTTAGATGTATAGATTTTTACATTTTAATAATTTTTAGTCATTCTAAAGAAATATTTTTATCGTTCTTTTTTTTAATGGGAAAAAAGCACCACAGAAGTACAATTAAAAAATTATGAAGTGCTGTAGAAATAAAATTAGAAATTAAAGGGACACAATTTTTATCGTTTTGAATTGGATAATATGAGCAATGTGAGTTTGAATCTGTCTTGCATATTCTCACTATATTTTCCTTGTTGTATCTCTTAATAATCCTGAAAACAAAGACATGCCCACCACCAAGCAGAGCTTTAGTCCAGAAGCCATATTTTTGTATGCAATTGACAAAGAGAAGAAAGAAATAAGAGAGGAAAAATAAATGAAAAGTAGTGGAGTAGTGTTGTCCAAACTGCTGAAGTGTGTTTATCCTGTTGAACTGAACCTGTCCAGTTGGGGATTTGGCAGATGGGAGGCAGAGAATGTAAAGCAGATGTTAGCTGTGGGAAATGGCTGTGTGCTGTCCAGTCCAGGTCTGCACTAGTATGTCAAGCGGGCTGTAAAAAACAGCTGCTTCCAGATTCCTTTGCCTCATTTACACTTAGTAAATCACCCATGATTCCTTGCTCCCCTGCCGAATGCTATCTCTTCCCCTCAGATCTGCCCACTGTCTTTGTGGCAGACGGTCCCGTCCCCACTGAGCATGCTCTGAGATGCGTAACTTTGCAGCTAGCGAGATTGCTGTGCTTTGTGGCTCTAGTTTGCTAGGATTATCTGTCCTTTTTGAGGCTTTCAGAACAGGTGCAGGTCTTGCTACAAGCATACGTCACGTGTTGCGTGTCTTAAGCATGCCTCCATATGAGGGGAACCGGGGCAGGCGACACGTTTCTGTCTCGGCGCAGCTTTGTTCGTAGCGCCACAATGCGCAGGGACCGATTTGCATGTAATTGTTGCCTCCGATTTGCCATGATAGCCATAAACAAGACATTAGCAATTCAAGGTGAGAAGGAATTAGAGGCCTGGGAGACTCACAGATCACACACATGGTAATGAAGCCCCTGGCTTAATAATGCAAGAAATGTCAGGAAACTTTCCACAAGCTGCGCGGACGGGAGGGAGGTACTCTGTGCCTAGGGCTCATGTCATCTTTGTTCTAAATGCAAATCAGTTTGTCATGACATTGACTCTATCAGATGTGGAGCGCTGTGACACACCAGGCCCACAAGCGCCATGTCAGGTTTAGCTGGTCTCATAGGTCCAGTGTAGTACAAAAGCTGGACTCTTGTTTTGCTTGTCTGCTTCGTGGCATTTTGAGCTATCGATTCTCAAAATTGATACTAGGTTTGTGTGTTTTTCCTCTTTGTTCGTTTCTTTCTCTCTTTCTCACCTTAAATCCTCTTTGCAGGAGAGAGAACTTGGAGGATGTTAACACAACGAAGAGCTTGAGACGTCTAGAGCGTGTCTGTTCACAGAAACTCAATCCACCTAGTCGGCAGGTACCATGAAATACAAGGAATATAATCTTGACCTTAATAATTTAAGAACTCTGGTGTGTGAAAACTTCAGGCAGTTCAAAGGGAGATGACTGTGGCTCAGAAAGAGAGACTTCTAACACTCTGGAAATTCCAAGGTTATCTGAGTAAGTCCTGGTTAACAGGATGTCCAGTTTTGAAGTGGGATTTGAAGTCCCACGTGACTAATTTTTTCTCCTTTTTCTCGTTCGCCTGCTTTGCTCTTCTCCAGCATGAAAAGAAAGAGTCTCCCAAAATAACTCAAAAGGTTAAGATATTAATTAAACGTTAAGGGGCGAGAGGACGGATAATGAGGGGACTCTTCACAAACAGACTGCCTGGTGCTCCAGTCAGGACGACTAGGATGAATGAAGGTACCAAATCAGTTACTCTCCACTCTTGGTCTCTGCAGTCATTATACAAATTACCTCCCAGCTTCAATATCCAACTGCACCTCTGCAGTTGTCATAAGTAGCCGTGGTCATTAGAGTATGCTGGGTAATCAGATGGAACAAAATTCATCCCAAGCAATTAAAAAACACCTCCAAGACCTGGTGCTTGCAATTAAACCTTTCGCTGTGCATCTCGACCGCCGTCCTCTTTGCTTTTTTTTAAAGAGGTTAATCTAATAACTGTAAGAAGTATTTTAAAACTTGACCAGGCCGGCTAGTTTACATTTTTGCAGTTTTCCCCAAAGTTACCTTGAGTCTAGTTTGTTTAAACGCTTAATTTGTTCCAGCGCATGACAAATACCCTTTTGATTTTGCAGTAATAAGGCATTTGCATACGTTTCTCTTATTTCACAGCGCAGGGAGCGAAGCGGCGGATGAACGCTATAATTTGATGGCCTTGACACAGTTGACATTAATCGTAAACTGTCTTGTGATTGGCACTTCCCCAGCAATTGTGGATATAGAGGTAACCTGCTTCCCTCACCGACTGGTGCAGCCTTCCATAATAGCCGTGATTTAATTTAGCTATTTAACCTGTAATTCTAGCAATATTTATTGAAGAGCGAGGGGAGAAAATTGGGCCATTAGGCGGCAAGGATGAATACATTGAGATGAAAATGAACACGCCTAACTGGTAGTTGACCTTCGCGTTTTGTAGCAGTTTTTATTAGCACAGGCCACAGTAATTACCGCAAATTGAATCATAGAGAAAACTGAAATCATTCGGTAATGAGCATTTTTATTCGTTATTGCGCTTTCAGACTGGGCTGTGAGGTATGAAGTCTCCGCTTGGGGCCGGCGTCGGCTCCTGAGAGGACTGTAGTACACGAGAAAACCGATTAAATTAACACTAGTGAATATTTTTTTTCTCAGACGTGCCCCGCGAACTGTGTTAACTAGCTTTCTCCGCTAACACCTCATACTGATATAAAGACAGTCATTATAAGAAAAAAATCCAAAATTTTTAACCAGATCTGATTCTCTTCTAACCTGAGGTGATGTTTTGTTGTTTGGTTTGTTACAGACGGTGGCTGGATTTTGTTGTGTGCTACTTTAAACAGCATCCTCTTGCCTCAGATGTTGTTTTTCTGAGAGGGGAGAAGGGGGGGTGTAGGTGGGGGGGAGTGTAGGTGGGGAGGGGTGAGGGGTGCCAATTTATTTGTGAGCATTGTCTTTTTTGGACGGCATATGGTACGTCCTGCAAGTCGTTGCAAGATGCAAATTCAGGGGAGTCTGACTTTAAATGAAGCAGTGACAGTGACAGGAGCTCTTTTGAAGAGCACACATCACAGTACTCCAGGGAAGAACAGCAGGGGAGACCCACAATGCCGTGCGCCTCTCTCTCCCTCTGTGTCTGCACCACCCACCTCTTCCTTACAGTACAATAGCATTCATCATTCCAGAGCCCGGCATTACTGTATGCACGCGGCCCTCATTTATAGGCTTATCCTACACCCTGCCTTCCTCAAAGGGCGGATAGCTGTAGTGTTGAAATCGTGCAGCCATAACATCTCGTTTCTGCTGTTGTGTACAGTCTCGTTCGTTTAATCTCTTGTGTCTTCGGTGAGCGTATAACAAGAAATCACAAATCTGTTGGTATTGTTGTTGAGTGTAAAAATGGCGTACTGTGACGCCAGGCCCAACAGAAGAAATCATCTGAAATGAGAACTTTTTAATGTCTCAAGTGGTGCTCCTGGAGCCCAGTGAGATTATTAAAGAGCAAATGGAGACTTTCAGTGAAGGCTTTTGGTGCTCAGATGTTTCTCCTAAAAAACTAAGTAATTATGTTTCTCAAAACTGTGTTTAGATTTGCCACAACCCCAAAGTCTTCATAAACAATCATGTCAATATTTTTCAGTAATTTTTTTACAACACCAACATTTCTGAGCAAATTTGTTCACATACTTTTTTTTATTTCCAATGTGGTGACAATTTTATTGTTTTAGGAGAAACATTTAGACAAAGTTCAGGTGAACACAGAATTACCATAAATAGAACTTGTTTTTTTATTTTTCTTCTGGTTTATTAGCCCTTTCCAGTTGTTCTGAACAGTCGTCTCTCCGTTTAAATCGTTGAACCATGAGAGACCACGGTTTGGTTGTCTTTCTCTCTCTCTTCTTCTGTAGATTCAGATGGACGAGTATTTTGCCTCACAATTGCGTTTCTGTTTGATGCGCTCATCTGGTTGAATAGAGACGTGTGGCGATTCTTTACAGTCAGCTGCGCAGGTCTTTGCAGCCAGACGGCAATGCCTCAATGAGGCTGCCGCCATGTTTCCAGAGACTCGCCTTTGCTCCACAAACAGCAGCTTGAGTCCTAATTAATGGGACATGCGTCGCTCTGCATATCTATCCGAGGAGAATCTAACTTAATTTTCAAGCGGGGTGTCCACACTGATAATCAGTCAACGGAATAGTCATCTAGAGGCCTGTGGAGTTTAGTCCCTCTAAATTATCATTAAGGACCAGACTACACTTAATCAATAGAAAAAAAGCTTGAGAGAGCGGGCTGAGAGAGGCCACGGTTTGGAAGAAGGTGTTGCTTATTACAGAACGTCTCAGAAGACGTTTGTGTGGAGCAGGGCCCCTTCACGAGCCTGGGGTCTACAGTCTAAACAACTGTAATAAGACCAAGGTGTCTCATTTTGGAGCGTTTACTGAATTCGGTGCATAAATCTGATGTGCACAGTGGATTGGTGAGGTTGTATTGGGTGTTTTTTCTATAAAATGTAAAGAACGATTGTTTAGTCTGGCATTTGTGTTGTTATAGTCACCACCTACAGTACAGGGGAAAAAAATCACAAAAATCCCAATGTTTTCCTAGACAGCAATGAAATAAAATGGAAAGCAAATTAAATTGTTCTCCTGGAAAATACTCTTTTATTACTTTAATACTCTTATACTTATTTCTCAGATGTTGCTCTTTTATAGCTCAAGAGATTTTATGGAGATCTCAGTTGCGTTTCATTTAAGTATTAACAAGGCCTCAGATGTTTCTCCTAAAATTGACATTTGTGACATTTTTGGGTGGTTTTCTCAGGAGAAACAGCACAGAAGACTTAACTAAAAGTTTCTTATCTCCATTAACTCTCATGGCTGTTTAGGAGAAAAAATGAGGTTTCATCTGTGACTTTTCTTTCCAATGGGTATATTTACCATATCTGTATAGTTCTGTATTTCTGTATAACTGTGTAAACAGTTGATTAATTTGTCTCTTTTTATTTCTTTTAGGAGAATTTAAAAACCTCTGACACAGAGTTGATACGTAAATGAAACATTCAAGAAATTCAAGGAAATCTCTTGAGCTGAAAGAGCAACGCCTGAGAAATATGTTTTTTCTCTAGGCAAACTTTTCAATGCTGGCCATAAATGTATTTTCTACACATGTCCCCTTAACCTGTTCTTATTAACAATTACAGTAATTTTTCACTTTTCAGCAGCTTGCTCTCAGCCAGTTTTATTTTCATTTCGTGTAACTGACAAATGTTTCCAGACCGCCATGATGAAGCACTTACGTCTCAAAGGCGTCTCGGTCGGCAGCGTGACTCTCTCCGGGTCTGTCTTTACTGTACTATGACAGTAGTTTCTGTTGGAAATTTGGATGCTGGAACTGTAAATGCTGAAAATGGGACACCGGAACCCCTCACGGGTCCGTAGAAGCTACCGTGCGCGAGCGAGCTACTTTCTGCTCTCTCTGTTTCTCGTTCTCTCTCACCCTTTCTTTCTTGCGCGCATTTTTCCCTCTTTCCTCTGTAAACCGTCCAAGAAGCCCCCTGCCAAAGCTGTCTGTGAACCACAGCCAAACAAAACACAGGCAGTCGTCCAGGCCAGCGCGGCACGCTTCCACTAATAGACAGAGAAAGGCTTCCAGACCCAACACGCTACTTACAGGATAGCGAAATTCTTTACGCTAGATAATAACTTAATGACAGCCTAAATGAAGTCCCTATAGTGAAAACCACTGTCAGCAAATGAGCACCTCATTAAACGATGCTATATAGCCCCCCCTCCCTCTCTGTCTCCCACCCCTTCAATTTATAAACAGCCTTTATTGTGTCAGAAATCTGAAATTCCATGAGATTTTTCCTGCTTTGTCCTCACCAAACAATGTCTCTTTCTGGTTCGCGCTGCGTTTTCGCATTAAAAACTAATGCTTCAGTACAGTATGACAATCTGCCAAAAGAACAAAAATAATCCCCCCCTTTTTTTTCTTTTCAACTATCCCTCCCGTTTTTTTATCCATTTGTATTGATATAATGATTCAGGGTTTATTTTTAATCTGGTTAATGGCGGCAACAACAAAAGTCAATCCGTTCGCGAAGCACGTCTTCCAGGAGTAATTTACGATCAAACGTCAAGCGTGTCGTTTTTAACGACTGGCACAAAAATAATCAGCACAGTAAATTTCTGACACCGGCTGCAAACGGCACAATATAACAGTGTAATCGCAGGAAATGCGTGTCTCTGTGGCCTTTTTTTTACAATTTGAGGTTGAAAGCTAAAGTGGTTCATTGTACCTCTCAGTGAGATGCTGAAATCTATTAACTATCTTTTTATTTTTCGCTTAATGTGTCTTAAAGCCTGGCATTTGCATGCCGTTTAGGTCCGTGTGTGCGGAGAGCTGCGATTGTTATTAGTGATAATTTCGCTTTAATTGAATTGGGGTCTGCATGCACGACTGATACCACCGATGACACACACTTTTCACACAATACCTCGTCCTCGCAGCCCCCTCCCGCCCGGCAGCTGGGAATATCTAATTGAAAATAGAATCAGTCAGTGCTCAGCTTGAGAAACTAATCACTCCAAACTTATCAGCACAATATGCATGCTGCTATTTGGCCCTTTCATTTAAAAACCAGAGAAGACTTCTGTCAGAACTCAGCGCTTCAGTGAAAGAACATCAAACGTAAATGTGTCTTGCGTGTGAATGTGTCTTGCTTGTGTGTTTTGTTGATGGTGCCTGATGTGTTTGTGTTTATGATATATAGTAAATGTAATTTTTAATTTCTTAAGTTACATGTTTAACAGTGAGTGTTATTAAAAAAAATTTAAATAGTACCAATATTATTATTTTATTTTTTAATTTTAACTTTGTTTTAAATATGTTGTCCTTTTTGACGTTTAATAGAGCTGCATATTTGTATGCATGTATTTGCCTGTAAACATGACATGCAAATTCATGCGTTTCTATAATCCAGTGAGTTAATATATGCGTGTGTATAAAAGTAGAAATGTACAGTAAAGATATATTCGCTAATGCACCATTGCTAAAAGTGAGTATTAGTTTAGGTATTAGCATGCATTTATTTATGCATCCATGTTGTAACGTATTACAGTATCCGTTTAAATGTGTGTGTGTGTGTTGTAGTGTTTGAGTGTGTATGACTCAATTTGGTTTATTTTAGGCTTAAATGTGTGTTAATGTGAGTTGGCCCCCGCTAGCGAATAGCTACAGCGCCCCATGCCGACACAAATACTCCAGATATATCCACCTAAACCTGAGCACGCTCATGGTGTTAATAGCAGGAGAAGATTTTTCTCTCTCTCTCTCTTCCTCTCTTCCTTTTTTCATATGGAAATGCGAAATAATAGGGTGATTAAATAGAGCTGTATATTAAAGTACAGCTGACATTAGAATTAGCATAATGTGTTCTCGCCTCGGGCTGCATACTTTATTTGCCATCTGCGTCGGACTCCAGTCCCCCCGGGAGAGCAGGCACTGAACACTTCTCAATAAACTCACGCCCGAGTCCCACAAATACCATTTCAGGCAGCGGCCATTGATTCGTCTTAATTGTGGGGCAGAAATGAACATTCGGCCCCCTGATGACTTCTGTTTTTCTGCTAGATAGTAGACAGTACAGTAGCCTATGTTTTACGCCCCGGTAGTTAGTGTGGAGAATGAGACACACACACACACACACAGGAAAAAGATAGTGCCTAGTAAACACAGACGTGGCTTGTTTTCTAGGCCTTTTTAACATGGAGCATTAGTCTTTGAAAGCATCTGCCGTTAAACAAGAGGAGGGTGGACGATTGTGTGTGTGTGAGAGTGTGTGTGTGAGAGTGTGTGTGTGTGAGTGTGTGTGTGTGAGTGTGTGCATGCATATATGTGAGCCTAAAGAGGCTGGGGGGGGTAAGAAGGCCTTTGTGCAGGAGCTTATGCTCTGTCCACTGTAATTAAGTCAAAGGTTTTACAGGACATGGAGAGACTGCAGAGGTAAACAGATGTTTTTCTAAACATGCATAATAATATCCGAGGGGGTGCATTTTTGTTCTTTATCTTCCGACCGTCTTCATGCATTACAAATCCACTGACTTGGGCATTTTATTTTGTTTGTTTGTTTGCATAATTTAATATAACATTGTCTGATAAATTCTTGTATTAAGCTAGCGATATCAGTGTTTAAAAAAGCAGTTCACCCAAAAGTGATCAATCTGTCATCGTTTACTGTTTTTTAAGCCATGTGACTTTCTTTCTTACATAGAAACCCAGCATGAGACGACTTGAGGAGTTTTCTGTCTGTGTGCTGTCCCTCATACAATGAAAGTGGAGGAGATCTGGGCCTTTAAACTTCAAAAAGTTCCAAGTATCTATTATGCTATTTATTGAAATTCTTGCCCTGTACACCATTCACTCTCATTGTATGCGAAAGACAATCATGCTTTAATTTTTGTTTGTTCTCCACAGAGACACAGGGGTGAGTAAACGCTGACAAATTAGGATTTTTGGGTGCACTGTTATCTGAGCACAAAATTAAGCTATAATACCTCCGACGTCCTATTTTAGAAATTGCGTTTTTTTATGTAGTTAATACAGCTTTTTAAAAAATCATGCATGCATTTCCTGGTAGCGCTACTTATTTGTTTACTAATTTACATTTTTGTGTGCTTAGTATTCAAATTTCTTGATGAAATCAAGTGTACCAATAAGACGCCGCTTCAGGCTACAGCTGTATGTAGTATAATCCCTTGTCTCTGTTTCTTTCTTATGAAAACACACTTTTTTTACAGCATTGCTCTTCAGCGTGTAAAGAAATGCTGGAACAGATACTAACCATTCGGTTTTTACGCTCTTTTTGATGCTTTACAATAGTCGTGATTGGAATAGACACCCATGAGGGCTTCCTGGGCCCAGCGTCTCTGTGTGACTGCCGCCTGTGCTCTGTCTCTCCTGAATACATGCATATACATGAAAACGCTCATAAAGGTACACAAAGCACAGCAAGAAATCAAATAGTCCAGCAATTACAGCAGCATATGTTGTCGTGCGTAGCCTAAATTGCAGCATTAGGTCAGAACAGCAAGCTTTCATTTAATAAATAAATGAAACTCATTTCCTAGTTCACAATTACCATTTCGACTTTGTAGATCTTTTTATTTTTTGTACGCCGGTGCCCCAGGAGTGAGGCAGAGACGGTTTAGCATCCTTTTTCATTGTATACTCGGTACACTTGGCTTGTTTGTGTTGCTACGGTAATGAGTCCCCTTTGCACGGCAGAACCTGTGTTACTGTGAAGTTGTAGCATCAATTAGTCATGTATAGTTAAAACTCTAGAGCCACACCAAGCGCAGGAGCCCCTCTGCTTTTTAACGCATCCTCTGATCTGAGAACTGATACTGTTCACACTTTACCTGTATCCTGCTTTCATGAGGCAGCGTAGCGACTTCAAAACATATTTGCTCACTGATGTTTAATTGCGTGATTAGAACTGAGGAATATGTTTTTGAATTGGGCAATTCGCAAGTAATACACCAGCTAACAATTTTAGGTTGTATGAATGTTTCCATTGAGTAAGAAGAATGTTTAAAGTGGTTGTATTAGCATTACTGCTTGGTTATCTTTTTTTTTATTAGGTAGCATTTTTTAAATGTTCTATGAACAACTTCAGAGTAACGTTTTTGATGTGATAGATATATTTATGTTCCGCTTACATTGCTGAAGAAATGTTTTTGATAACTTTAAGAGGACTTGCTCTGAGAACATTCCCTGCAAGCTGTGCCAACAGGGAGCCAGTTTTTGATTCATTTATTTGTCCTGTAATCAGACCTGCTGTTTGTGAACGGTTGTTAGGCAGTGGTTCATTGTGATGTCATAAAGGGGCGGGGCTGGGGAATGGGGGTGGCCAGGAAGTGCAACAGTAGAATAAGATGAAAAAAATGTGACAGGAAGTAAGAAAAACAATCTTGAGAAATTCTTAATGGAACAGTAAATAATACCCTTGAGCTGTTTTAAATGCCACAGACTTTAACACTCAGACCGTTGCTTTTTTTCCCCGTTTTTCCCCACAGCCTCTTAAATCACAGGCAGTGTTTTCACTCTTTATTTGAAACCATTTATCTTGATGTGCGCTCCCCTCCCCCCAACCCCCTCTCTCATTTTTTATTTGTTTCTTTGAGGGGACAACTTTATTTGTTTGATAGTGACGAGAGTCCCCTAAATCACAGTTTAAGTTGTACTTTTCCAATTTGGTGGCATATTACTTTGGCATCCTAGGACAGTCTCAGTGCTTGGAGGGTTTCCCAGTTTAGAGTGCTCTTGTCTGGCATTATGCTTCTAAAATGAGTCAGCCGTTTGTAAAAGCGAAGATTAAAGACAAGCTGAAATAGGGAATGCTGTGTTCCCACAGCACCGGTCCTTCACAGCATAGTATGGAAATGCACTTGTCACACGACTGCTAAGTATGAGCTGCCCTGTTAGTATGACAGCATGATGGTTAAGACGGTGCCCATTGCCCGAAGTGCGAGGCACATTTTAAAGATATGTCAGATGGCTCAGAGTTTGTTCTTTGAAACCTGTAATCATGCCTTGACCCCGCGCCACACTTTCCATCACATAAGCTTGGCTTTTAGTACAGCTCCACCGTGTGGGTTATAATATCCAGATGAATTTCTAGCAAGTCAATTAGTAGCGCAATTGTTGTGGAGAAAGACCTACAAACTGATGTTTTAAAGTACCTCTTTTCAATAATGATTTTTGTGTTTCTTTCTGTTTGATTGCAGGTAGAGATGAACCTTCAAGTTACATATGCACAACGTGCAAACAGCCCTTTACCAGCGCCTGGTTCCTCCTGCAACATGTTCAGAACACGCATGGGATCCGCATTTATTTGGAGACCAACCAGTCCAATACCTCCCTGACCCCGCGGATCACCATTCCTCCTCCCATTGGTGCTGACTCCATACCACAGTCCCCGTTAACCAACTTTTTAGGGGACAACAACCCCTTCCACCTCCTACGGATGACTGGGCCCCTACTTCGTGAGCCCCCACCAGGCTTTGTGGAAAACCGCCTCCCTAATACGCCGCCATTTGTCAGCCCCCCTCCTCGCCATCATCTAGATCCTCATCGCCTGGAACGCCTTAGCGCAGAGGAAATGGGTATAATCTCCCAACATCCCAGTGCCTTTGAGAGAGTGATGCGCATGACACCTATGGCCATGGAGTCCCAGTCTATGGATTTCTCTAGGCGGCTAAGAGAGCTTGCTGGAAACAACAGCTCCACTCCACCACTGTCACCGAGTCGAGCCAACCCAATGCATCGCCTTCTCAACCCCAATCCTTTTCAGCCCAGCCCGAAATCACCCTTTCTGAGCACCCCTCCATTGCCCCCCATGCCCCCTAACAGCACCACCCCTCCACAGACCCAGGGGAAGACAAAGTCCTGTGAGTTCTGTGGAAAGACCTTCAAGTTTCAGAGTAATCTGGTTGTACATCGGCGAAGCCACACGGGTGAGAAGCCCTACAAGTGCCAATTGTGTGACCATGCCTGTTCTCAGGCTAGCAAACTAAAACGCCACATGAAGACTCACATGCACAAGTCTGGCTCCATGACGGGCCGCTCTGACGATGGCCTGTCCACTACCAGCTCACCTGAGCCAGGCACCAGTGATGTCACAGGGGAGGGAATGAAAAACAGAGATGGAGACTTCAGAGGTGAGGGCATGGGGCCTGACAACGAAGAGGAGGAGGAGGAGGAAGAAGAGGAGGAAATGGAAAATGAGAGCAGGCCTGAGTCAAACTTCAGCATGGACTCTGAATTTAGTCGAAATAGGGAAAATGGCTCAAAACCACCTTCAGATGAGAAAAATCTCTCCTTGGGTAAGATGGTGGAAAATGTTGGACTCAGCTCTATCCAGCAGTACAATAACTTAATAATTGACAATCGTAAAAGGCTTCCATTCTCCAAAAGGGGCCCAGAGGTGCAAAGGGACACAGGTGAAGATGATTCTGTAGTGGGGGAAATGGGTCAAGTGGAGCGGGCAACTGTGAACGGACGGAACTGTGGGTCTGGTGACTCTTTCTCAGGCCTGTTTCCCCGCAAGCCCACGCCCATCACCAGCCCTAGCCTCTCCAACTCTTCTAACAAGAGAATCAAAATAGAGAAAGATTTGGACATACCCCCAGCTCCTCTAATCCCATCTGAAAATGTCTACTCCCAATGGCTGGTGGGCTATGCAGCATCCCGCCACTTCATTAAAGATCCCTTTCTTGGCTTCACCGATTCAAGACAATCTCCATTCGCCACCTCTTCAGAGCACTCTTCTGAGAATGGCAGTCTGCGATTCTCCACGCCACCAGGGGACCTGCTGGATGGGGGCCTCTCCGGCCGCAGTGGTACCGCTAGTGGAGGCAGCACCCCACACTTGGGTGGGGGACCTGGACCCGGTCGGCCCAGCTCCAAGGAGAGTCGGAGGAGTGACACCTGTGAGTTCTGTGGGAAGGTGTTCAAGAACTGTAGCAATCTGACAGTGCACAGACGCAGCCACACAGGCGAGAGGCCCTACAAGTGTGAGCTTTGCAACTACGCCTGTGCCCAGAGCAGCAAGCTCACCCGCCACATGAAGACGCACGGCCAGCTCGGTAAGGAAGTGTACCGCTGTGACATTTGCCAAATGCCCTTCAGCGTCTACAGCACGCTTGAGAAACACATGAAAAAGTGGCATGGGGAACATTTGATGACGAATGAGGTCAAAATTGAACAAGCAGAGAGAAGCTAAGCCAGATTTCCTATTTTGCCTCACAATTCCTTGATTATAAGGGGTAGCTGGATACTCTGTTTTTTTAGTTTGTTTTGGTTTCTTGTTTGCTTGTTTGTTTTCAAGTTAATGGTTTGAGTTAGATTTGTCCTAAGAAACTGCCATCTGAGAATGATAAAGACATTGAAGAAGAGGAAAAATGCAAAAAAAGGAAAGGAAAATTTAATTTGGAGCTGGTCTAAATCGCCTAGTTTTGGCATTTTATTTCTAGCAATCTATGAGTGGGTACGTTAGACAATATTTTAAATGGAGCCTTTAACTGTGCAATAATTTCTGTATTTATTGGATTTTTAAATGTTTTGGCATGTGCAGGTTCATTTTTTATTTCATCATTTTTTATTCCATTATCTTACGTTTTGCTTTAATGCTGAGATTTTTGTTTTTAAACCCAAAAGACATCCTGAGATTTATTTGTTTTGTTTTTTTAAGTAAAACAGAGTATCTTTGAGAAATCCGTAGGCCGCTGCTCACCATGTAGATTATTTAAGCTACACATGTAATTTCTTGAAGAGAAGCCGCATTCGATCTTCAAAATTTCGAAAGCTGAACTGAGAAAGCTATTCCTTCCTTTTGTTTTTTGTTTATTACTCGTACATAGAAAATGAGCGGACAACAATCCTTAGGCCGTGTAGCACGAACTGATTTGAAACATGTCAATCTAATTGGGTATGTAGCACTGAACATCAGTCCTAACAGTTAATCTAAAGAGGACTGTGGGGCTGAAAACCTTCATCAACTCTTCAGGTCTGAAATCAGGGAGAGGGGACTATAAAACAGATAATAGCCAAGGCAGCTGCTTCTCGGTACCTAGTACCGACCCAGACAACGCTAGTCATAGAATCTTCTGGATTGTGTTATAGGTCTTACTAGGTCTCATGTCAATCGTTCATAGTCAATTTGTAATCCCAAGCACCCTTTCCACAGACATTGCACTTAATCAAAGCAGTTTGAGTTTGCTGAACAGCACAATAGTGGGTAGAAGGAAGACGGCTTCAC
Source organism: Yasuhikotakia modesta (assembly GCA_036877545.1). NCBI lineage: Eukaryota > Metazoa > Chordata > Actinopteri > Cypriniformes > Botiidae > Yasuhikotakia > Yasuhikotakia modesta. Next base: position 32,872 of record JBAJNP010002403.1, read on the forward strand.
GGCTCTCTGTGAGCTTCAAAACAACTCAGGGCGACCTGCATAGCTACTTTTGCCAAGTCTGCTATCTGATCTCAGCCGTCTTCTCTGATAAAGTAGTCCCGTCCTCTGTTTCAGCTCAGTCACAGCTCTCCTCTTGTCTGCACACTTCATATTACACTGCCAGCCTTCCTCAAATGTCATGAATCAACTCATGAAAGTGGCTCGTCATACTACATTTGTGTTAAAGGGGCAGTTCATCGAAAACTGAAGGTTGTACTCACTAGCCCAACCTGTGTGACTTTCCTTCTTGCTTGGAATACTAAAGGACGTACTTAGAAGAATTTCCAAACTGCTTTTATCCTTCCAGAACAATGAAAGTGAATGGTGTCCAAAGCTTTCTCTGGCCACCATCCACTATCGTTGTACGGAAAAGGGCAACGGGAACAAGCTGCTAACAGCTTCTTTTTTGTTCCAGGCAACAAAGAATGTCACATGGTTGTAATGAAATGAGGGTGTTGACATTTTAATTTTTTGATGAACTATTCCTTTAAGTTAAAGGGACGGACGTCTAGGCCAGAGGATAAAACGGTTTTCATACACTAGGATAGCGATTTAGACACACACACACCACACAAAGGGATAAAGGAGAGAGAGCGAGAGAGAGAAAAGGGTCTGTACAGTCCACTCTGGGTTAGTAAAGCTAAGAGCACATTAGTCAAAAACAAGGCAGAACCATCATTCTGTTTTTCACTGACATTTAAATCTGAACATGTTTTTGCATTCAGTTCTGTTGTTTCATTTGTGAGGTTTCATTTAGGTTCTGCAGTTCTAGAGGGAGTTACCACTTTAACCAGATTAGATAGCAAGAATCAATTCACGTATGTCATGTTATACTGTCATTCTATTACAATGTTTCTTAAATCACTTGAAACAGCCCTATGCATTTTTGTACATATATATATATATCTATATATTTATCAGTCATTTTGAGAAACCAATTTATACTGCATAGTAAATCTGATTATAGACTTAAAATGTGTATGATATCTGGTTAATCTGGTCTTGTCCCGTGTGTTAGAGCCATCAGCAGGTATACAGATTAGTTAATTGCACAGTAAGTGTTTGTCATGACCTGTTGAGCGTGTGCTAAAACAGTAAGACAATTTTTTTCTTTCTTTCCTCTCATTTAGGACTTCCTGTGATGTGTAGTTGAACGCATTCTCAGAAGTAGCAACACGCTTACAGAATGCACAGCCGAAAATTCTCTTTTCTTTCCTCTTCTGTCCTTTCTTTTTCCAAAAAAGGGCCATCTCTGTCACAGACCTTTTTATTGGCAGATAAACAGCCTCCTTTCCACGATGCCCTAACACAAACGATTGAACCGAAGGGAATAACATGATTTAAAAAAATAATAATCTGAACGCAAAAAGCGAGAGAGCGAAAGAAAGAAAACATACACAGCTCTTTGCATTTGACCCGCACTTTATTATTTTGATTTACATATTTGAAAACAACGGAGAAAACGGCTTCTGAACAAGAAATCATGTTCAAAATGGATTTATTGGGCCTTGCTAGAGGGAGAGATTTGAGATTGAAGTGCCAGTGTTGATAGGCTTGGCTTTCACAATGCTGGCACTATAAAAATGAAATTAATTTATTTGGACAGTTTTTGTACTGCCATTCAATTTGACATGAGTGTGCCTTGAAAACTGATCTTCCTATTTATTGTCTTATAAGACAAATGCAACACTTTTGTGAAGCAAAGAATTGAAAAAAAAGAATTAAGCCCATGTGGTTTTAATCTGCTTCTAAAACAATAATGATAAAACAGATATCATGTCATTTAAAGTTAAACTGAAACGAACAGTAGCCAGCACAATACTAATGTGTGTCTGTGTGTATATATGTATGCATATGTACATATAACTGCACAAAAACACACACAATAGACAAATATATATATGTACAATTTTTCACTTCAGGACTAAACTGCGTCCCTTGAAAATAATGGATGATTTTTTTGCTACATTAGTTACGAAAGAGACTGGATAAAAATCAGGAACTACAGAAAAAAAGAAAAAAAAAAGTAAAACGTTTAGTGCACTCTGTCTTAAAATACGTTTACAGTATTGAAACAAGTACAAGGGTAAAATGATATTTCTGTGTATGTGTGTTTTAAACAAACAAGAATTTTTCTTTTCTTTTTTTTCCAAGTTTACTTATAAAGTTTCTCTGAATGCCATAGTGGCGTGTGTATATTGGTTTTTTGGTGACGGGATTTTAAGTATATATATATATAAATATATATATATATATATAAATATATATGACATTTCTCTTGTTTACTGTAAAAGTATACCAGTATTTGTAATATTGGAGAATGCCTGGGCATTTTACAAAAAAAAGAAAAGAAAAAAAAGATTTTTTCCAATTATTTCTTTCCGTCTTTTTCTTTTTAAAAAATGTTTAATTTTGCAGTCCAATTTAAATTGTGGGTCTCTAAAATGTTTTGTCACTGTAACTGTAAAAGTCTTGAGTTTTAGTAACTTTTTCTGCCTTGGGTGTAAGAAAATAAAGATTCAATTGAATAAAAGAGAACTGCTAACAGAATCTGAAGGCCAGCGACATTATGTATGGAGATCTCTCTCACACGGAAAGATGATTACAGGAAAACTACAGAGGTTCCTGTTATATGTATCTTTCTGGTTTTCTGTTCAGTAATGAATTTTCTTAATGGCTGGAATGAATTACATGTGTAGGAACTACGATGTATGTGTGTATATATACTGTATATGTACACACATTTGGCAAAATACAATTGTGAAAATTGAAATTAAAAATGTACAGATGAGTTTAAGAGATTGTCTGACCTTTTACTGTAGCTACATATACAACAGTAAATGTTTTGTTCACGCTTATCTTGGTTGTAAATAATTTTATATGCTTGCCCAGTCTTTTTGTTTTCTCTCTTGATCCTTTTATTGTTTTTTTCCTGCCAACTGGCAACGGTTTGTCTTTTTTTTTAACAAAGCCCCACTGGTCTACTGATTTGGGGCGTAATACCTGATTTATGAGACCTGTACAGTACAGGTCTTTTAGCATGAGAAGAATAGAGCACAAATACAAGATGTTTTACTTGTTCAAGTCATTATTGGTCATTTTGTGTCATTTTCTGATCAGGAAGTACCGGTCTGGAACATTTGGAAGGTCTCTCTCTCTCTCTTTCTCTGTTTCTTCTCTTACATATACATACACACAGGAGACAGACACGCTCATAACGTGCCTAAAATAATCAGCACAGGAAACTTTAAGAGGACTTTCAAATATGTAGGTAACAGGATAGCCAAGCCAGCCCTCACCGAACGTATAAGGCCTCCAATTGTGCGCAATTCACATCAAAGCGTTCCGCCTCCAACCAAAGGCTTCAATTGGAGTCATCAGGAGCTAAAGCTGACCGCACTCATGCATACGTGAATCAATCAAACTGACCTAACATGAACACTTACAAAACTCCCCCTGATGTATTAAGGTCTGGTGTTTTCATCCAAGATGTGGCACGACTCTGAGAGTTCTGTACGATCAACCGCACTGTTTGTCCACTCATTTATAAAGTATGTTCATCTCAAACTGCAGATTATGTTCATGTTATACAAGTTGTTTTTGAAAACTCGCCCTTCTGTGTATATTTCAGTCTTTTTCCCTCCCATATTTCTTCCAAGCATTAGAAGCTGATGCCCCATGTTTGGACTGAAGCAACTTTGTGGTAATGCAGGTCTTGAATAAAAAGAAAAAGAATTTTTAGTGCTGTGCATTTTTTATTTCTCACTCCACAAATGACAGACACTTTAAAAATATTCACACACACACACACACTGTAATTCTGAGATGTAAATTAATTCATGATAGTGGGAGGGGCCAGACAATAAAATGCTTTTGTGAAGTCACTATTAAAATACTGAATAAGAAGCTCTGCATCTGTTTACTGTAATGCTACGAGAAGATGCCATTTCATTATTGTAGTTTTAACATAACTGCCTCCCGGGCATGTCAGAAATCTTCTGGGAATACAAGACTTTTTAGTGCCTATAAACACATTCGTTTGGATGTGTTTTCTATTTTCTGTGGCCACGTTCGTGGGCTGAACAGTTTGCTTAAACAGACTGCATTTAGTCACAGACAAAAAAGAAAAACCGTTAATTTGCTAGCGCTCCAATTTGAAGTTCTCACTCCGCTGCAATCTACCGCATACGCGCGTTTGTGTATTTGTCATTATGAGGCCATTTTGTGGGCTGTGACAGCTCTCCGTGCTTGCTGAACGTGAGCTGGAGGGATATAGATCCCCTCCCGGGACCTGTCGAGGGTGGGTAAGCTGACTGATGGCTGCCTCTGCAGGGTCCCATCCATCGTGGGCCCTGGGCGGTGAATTAGTGCTCATCCCGTCTGCGTCGCCATCATTAAACCCCCTCGTTCCCAACTCTCTACAGCGTTAAATACCCCAACGTAATGCTCTCCCTCGGCCAGCCTTCAAAACCTCCTGGCCTATCCTGGAGGGGTTTGAAAACTTCAGTCGCTTTAAAAGAGGGGCTGGATTACCCATCCCACACCCCCTCTAAGATTAAAAACATGGAGAACGTATGGAAGTACTTTCTGAATATCTGCAGTGGCCAAAGAAAACACTTATTATAACACAAACGGCCCTTCTGAATACTGATGTTATTTATCATAGCACAAGTACAACTGTATGATGATATTGGGCAGATTTTCTTCAAAAACTCTCTTCAAGAGAATTTGTAAGAATGTTTTAAGAAAGTCTCTTAATATATTCATTAAGTAACATTTTTTTTTTTTTAATTCTAGGAACGTCTAAGAAGTTTTTTAGATGTTGTATTAACATTATTGCTTGGAACATTATGTAACCAAATTCTGTAGCTTAAAAAACAGAATAGTAAGAAGTTATTTTACAAAAAAATTTATTGTAAAAACATTTTTGACAACTTTTATAGAATGACAAGAGACCTTTAGCCAACGTTGTGAGAACGTTTCCTGTTAGCTGGGACAGGTCATGACCATGGACCGAGATGGACCAGAACAACTTTTGGTTTGTCATCAGTTTTAAGGCGGGTAAGTTAGCCTGTCCCTGCTCCGTGATGCCTCCTGCCGGGGGGGGGTGTTGGTGGGGGGATTATTCCCTGTGAAACAAAAGAGAGCTGGAGTACGAGAGGAGAGGCAGGCAAGAAAAGACAGAGTTAAAGAAAAAAGAAAAAAAACTTTGTAAAATGTGCAAAAAAAACCTTGCAGGAATTAAGAAGCTTTAGATAAGCTACTGTTGACCAAAAACCAATCACATGAGCATAAGAACCAATCACATGAGCATATAAAAATGCCATGCATTATCTTTACATGTGCATTAATATCACAGAACACATACAACAGAAGAAACATTATTTTGGAAATCATTGATTTAATGTTTTACTGGTAACACAAGGGATGCAGACCAGCTCCCCACAGACTTGCATGATAAAACTGAGATAAAACAACACATTCTATCTCTCACCCTCCCTAATTCCCTGTTTCTCCTGAGTGTAAACAATTAAATATAAATAAAACAATTAAACAAAACTTTAGCAAGCAACACTGAAGATCAAGTGCACCAAAATATATAACAGTGAAATTTCTAAACTAGAGTTTTTTTTTGCTTAATCTTATATAACTCTCATATTGTAATTGATGAATGTGTTTACAGGGAGACAGGCATCATGTCTGCTTTACACACACCTCACTTCCATATTCAGAGTGTTAGCAACCCTGATCCCAAATGTGGGTGTGTGTGTGTGTGTGTACACAAGCCAGAACTCAACCTCTCATTAACCTGTTCCTGCTTATTTCCATTACATAAACACCAGCAGGATTAAAAGACACGCTTGGGTTATTCAGTAGGTATGGAATTATTTTGGCTCAGTCTGACAGCATGCACAGACCTCCCTGCTCATTAAAAGGCAACTTCAAGTGACTTAAGCCACAGTTTTACAGCTGAGCCTGAGTGTTGACAGGTACGCCGAGACTTAAGACTTCAAGATCAACATGGCTATTCTTTCCCACAAAATCCCCCACCGGGCCTCAAGTGACGGCCTAAGATTTTACTGTCGGATGGGGAGGGGGCGAACTCAAACTGCTAAATAGATCTCTGAGGTGTGCACTCTTTCTACTTTTTTCCCTTTTACTTGTAGCCTACCTGACTCAAAGGGAATTGCAGAAAACAGGGATACGTGTAATGGTGCCTTTAATTATCGAAAGTAGAGTCTCGGTGGAAGACGGCTCAATGAGAGCCGTGGCGAATCAGGGATTCCCAAGACTTGTGTTGTAATTATTAATGATATTATTTAACTAACTGGTCCCTGTCCGATTGATTGACATGGCCGTTTCATGGCTGTTTCCATAAAGCACTCATTCTCTCCTCTGTCTCTCTGACGGACGGATCGGCGTGACAAATGACAAGAAAACAAATCAAATATGTTTAAATCAATTTGAGGCTTAACAAACCTGCCATTTCAAAATGCAGTCGTACAGAGAGGAAGCAGGACCCAGACATCGGTGGCTGGGAGAATAACATGCAAACATGTGTAACATTTAAACGGCTGCTATGATACAACTCAAAAACTGTAAAAGGCTTGATTGTTATTGTAATTGGAGATGAATAAAAAAATGTTTTTTTACAAACTGTACATTATATATGTATATATAATGTATGTGTA
>JBAJNP010002404.1:0-48483 GCA_036877545.1 Yasuhikotakia modesta
TTATGAACTCCCTCTCCCCCTTTCTCCTTCTCTGTCTCTGTCAGTACTCTCAATAATCAATGCTGATATATTGCCAATATCCCAGCCAGTCCCCTGTGCCATCTCTCGCTGCTCCTTCTTTATTGTGGGAGATCAGTCCAAAAATAATGATATTTATTAGATATATTTATTATCCTCATGACTGCTGCAGTGTTCATATGACGCTTTGGGGTTTCTTCCTAAACCTTAACTTAAGGCTACAATTCTTAAAGGAATTGTGGGTACATTGATCAGAACTAAGACATTAATTTGATTCCATTTATTTCTTTTTATATTTGACTGTATCATTTTTACGTTTTTCATCGGATATATAATTTAGGGAAGCTTTGGCTTTTGTGGCGTGTAGAGAGATTTACAGAGGAGTGCTACAGCCTCACAGCAATGTCCTGAGGCAGCCCCCCACGAACCCCCCTAAACCCAAGGCCTCCAGACGTTAATCTACACCTCCCTTCCTCATCACTTCTCCTATCGATTTCCTCTTTCTTTCTTTCTTCCTCCCGCTTGCCTTCTCTCTCTCTTTCTCTCTCTAGGACACAGCAGGTGCTGCTAACCCATTGGTCAGCAGAAGCAGAGGGGAAACTGGCTACAATGGAAGACCAGCCACCACACAACAGAAAAGGAAATAAATAAAAACATAAATAAAACGACACATACATAAATAAGTGAACAGCGAATGGCAACAACAAACGGCACGCCCATAAATCTCCTCAGTGAGACAGCAAGGAAGGATTTGGGTTTATGAATGTATTTAAACAGACCATAGGGAAAGACTATGTATAACAGCTTTTGAATCTGACATAGAAAACAAACACTTAACACACATAGGAAGACAATTACAATAGATGACAGATAACAAAGCAGCGGGCTGGTGACGAGTAACAACCGCAGCAATTGAGCTTTGCAAAGCATGGAAAAAGGTGAGAAAATGCACAAATCAATAAAGACCATTACATCAAAACCCAGGAAAAAAAGTTTTGCTTTAAACTAGAGAAAAATTCTGATGATGATGATGAAAGTTCTTCGAAAAGGTCTCTCAATTCAACTGTGACTAACAACGTCACAGCAAATGGACAAGATACTGTTCTATTCCCCATGAATACACACTATTTTATAGGAGGCACAGGGCGCGCACACACACATTCACACCTACATTTGGTCAGGAAAGGTCTCTGAGCCTTTTCATCAATGGTAACCCTCAGCTGTGTCCAATCACTCAGAAAATAAAGAGAAAAATCTCTTTTTCTTTCGCCCTTCTTTATATATATATATATATATCTCATTGCCTTCTTTTCCATCTTACTGGCTATTTCTCTTCTTTGGGATCCGGTGAACTAGCAAATGTTGATTATTCTATAAATTCTCTGTTTATCCATTTATCTGCCCACCCCTCTATTGACTCATCACTTCTATTTCAGTGCCGTAGATTCTGTTGTGTGTGCATAAACAGTCAGTATGGGAGTAAGAAACATAGGGTGAGAGATGTAAGCTTGAGACCTATACGTTTCAAAATCAATGCACTAACAACCAGGAAATCAATAAGCTCTAATAAGAATGACAATTGCTTCTGTCAAAACAATTAAGAGGTGATAAAAGTTTAGGTGGAGGGCATCAGAGGGCTCACAGAGGAAAACAAACCTCTTAAAAGATAGAAATTGTGGTAAAAACAGGAGCATAGTATTCAATTAATAACAGATAATAAGCACTAATACAATACACGAATAGTAAAAATTATATTTCAGGATTATCTTACACTATATGATTTCAACATAATGTGGCTAATGTATATAGGAAACATACAGTGTTTTTGACTGAGTCTGTGTTGAATGACTTGAATGAAAGCACTGGCTCTGATGGCAGGTGATGGTTTAAGAGTCTGAACTGTGCTGACAGCTGAGTTCCAATAAAGATACTGAAACTGAGGGAAACGATGAAAAAAATGGGGCTAATTTGGGGTCAATCAATCCGTACCACACACAGCCTTTCTCTCTCTCTGTCTTGTCCATTGTTGAAAGCTATCAATAAAAATCCCACAGCTTGCCAATTGCTGAACACACAACTAATCACATACTCGCGTACACTGACAAGCTGCAATTAACCTATTGATTGAAAAGATGTGTTCATGTGCACACACACACAAACAAACACACACACACAGAGTGCATACAAACAAAAACTCATGGGACCAATATCAGTTAAGGCTAATTTGCCCTGCTGTCAACACAAGCCTCAGATTAATTGAAAACTTTTCGATTCTTTAACAATTTCTTCTACTTTTAAAATTTCTATTGAAATTATTTGAATGTGATATTGGCTTAGTGATTATTAGCAAAAATAAAAAACTAAACACATATATTGAAATATATTTTGTGTCCGGATGCATTATGTATCAAATCTATTCTTCTTTATAAGACACGCTTCATTTATGTTAGATGAGTAGCAGAAAATCAAAGCAATCAAATAGATTTTCACTTTACAGAAACAACTCTACACCTTTACAGTCCCTATTAAGTTACACATTGTGCACAACAGAATACACAAAGGTCATGTCAAATATTTCCTGTGGTCATGTTTGCATCTCCCTCTGAAGCTTAAAGCGAACAGTGAGACATGCACCACCTAACATGCCATAATAGCTTTCAGGTTTAAGGGCGACATCACACCAGTCTCCAGACATATCCCCCGAGGTCTGACATCAGTTACATCAAACATCATTGGTTCTCGCCTGTCTCATAACCAATCATCATGTTAAACACGGTTCAGAGGCATCTACATGCAACACATTAGAAACAGCACAGCCATGGAAAAAACAGCATGAATATTTTGGAAAAGTTAAAGAAACAAATGGATTTGGATTAATAAGCTGTTGAACAAATGATGGCAGAATTTTAGTTTTGGGTGAGAAAATACAGGACTAAACATTTACACTAAAAGTGTTTAAAGTTAAATTGTATTTTAAAGTAAGTAAAAAACATTTAAAATGGGAGAAAAGGTGTATAAAAGACATTTTGGTGCACCAGGAGCGTTGGTTCAGTAAGATACTTCAAATCACCAACACAGCCTAAATAACAGATTTTTGTCCTTCCAAACACTTTGCACAAACATGAAGTAAAGTTAGGAGAGCAGCCACAGAAACACGTAATTGGTTAGAATAGAGACACAATTGAGATTTTCTAAGGCACTGCATGTACAAATGCACCAAAATATTTATTGCAATTTTGTGCAAGACTCTTACAATCTGTTACAGCATCCAATATCCTTCACTGAGATTCTCAATTCATCTCAGATTTAATAGCTCAGATCATTACAGACAAAAGCTGAAAAAAACTTTGTGGAAGGATCAAGTCTCACATTTGAAAGCAGACTGCATTAGTCATTATGTGTACAAGACTCAAATGAATGTGATGGAATTACTTGTTAAAAAGGCATTAATTTGCATTAGATAATACTGCACATATGCCTTTATTCCTGTCCTTCCCTTATATCTAATCATCTACCCTTAAATCTTTTTATTTAAACCTTATATTTAATCATCTTCCCTTAAATCTTTTTTTCTTCCCTTTCTATTATATTTTCTGCATCTGTGGTCAGCATGTATTAATAAACTATAAATCAAATTGAATTCTCTAAATAAGTAAACAAAGGCAAAGATATTTAAAATGATAAAAAAAAGACTAGACCAAGATTAAAAGACCAAAAGAACAGAATAGAGGAAATTTAGAGGAAAAAATGTTTGTGAAAAGAAGATCATCGCAAATGTTTTTTTTTTTACTTTAAATACGTGCTAATACCTAGAAATATAAACCTAATAGTGTGAAAGTGCAATATCCCATGGGGCAAAATGTGAAAACAAACAAAGCAATTTCAGGAAACTTGGGGATTGAATAAATGAATCTGGACAAAGAAATCTCAAGCAGATTATGTGGGCTTGATCCTACAGTAAATGTGGAGAAGAAGAGAGTGAGATGAAAAACAGGCATCTGGTGCTGTGGGGAAGTGGCCAGAGATCATTTTTCTGAAATAAGTGTCTACATGCAGCCTCTTTCATCCCTCTCAGCTAAGAGCCTGTATTTCTGCTTTTTTCTTTTGCCCTTCCTCACTCTCTTTTCATTCCTCCATCTCTCACACCCTTTCGCACTGTACTTTTCTAATGTTTGTTTTGTTTTCTTGGTTAGTTCCTTCCTTGTAACAAATGAAGGGACATGAATCTGAGCTTGAGCCGTGAAAAAACAAGAAAGAAAAAGTGAAAATGAAAGATTCGCTTTCATACACACCCTCATTCAGTTCATTTTTCTGAGTCAACAGCAGGGCTTTCTGAAGAAACAGCTTATTACAGATAAAAGAATTTCATATTCCCTTTTTCCTCAAATACAGACAACAAAAAACATGTTTTATTTCTAATATGAATTGTCTTGAAGTCTGGGCCATTTTAACAACAGGATCACGTGTCTGAACAGACATTTCTACAGGGTTCATTTAAAACCTGTAGATTAAGCCCCTGTTAGTGACTAAATGCTGCATTTTAGGGCACAATACAGACATATTGATACAATAAGGTATTTTTTCCTCTCAGTCAACCCATGTCTCTTCTCTGTTATCACTAAAGTCACTATACAGCTAGACCCTGTCACTCCACACACACTGTCAAACCCCTCCCCTCCATTACCTTATATATTTAAATGCAAACCTAATAAAGAACTTACAATTTCTATTAATATTCAGTATCTGCAACCATTCAGATTAAGATACCCAAATACAAATGAAATTATTCCAATAGTATTAACACTTATAACTTACAAAGCCATTGTTGTTTTGCTTTAAAACATCCACTTTCATAAAAGCCAAAATAACACCAGCAATAACCTTAAAAAGCAGATACCACCACTCTATTATCGCTTCGGAATCATATATAAAGACTTTTTCAATTTTCAAGACAGCAAAACTCAAGGAATTAAACCTTCAGTAATTAATTAATAGATGACAAGAAGCCACATCATTTGTAAATGTGTTATGGGGTGGAGAGAAATGTGACAGCAGAACTCTTTTATAGACCACGAAGGGACGAACAGAGTGTTTTTCATGTCATCCTCTTCACCCTTGAGCTCCTCCCTCTCACTCTTGTATCCTCCCTTGGTCATTGGCTAAGATAAGTAGCTAAACTAAATGGGCCAGACAGCTGACTCTCTGCTGCCCAACATAGGTCATATATGAAATTGCAGCCCACTCATACCCCTATCATCAGCCACTGTCTAGAGCCCCCACCCATGTGCCCTGCTGGAGCTGTAGAAGTGGGTTTCAGCCCTGATTCTTATGCCCTACAGCCTGGTATACCCATAAAATCAGAGGATGTGGATATGGGCAACTGCAGGTGTCTAAACCTCACTCTTAGATGGTCACAGGAAGTGTGAGCGAATGCCTGCTGATAAGCATGTGTGTAGGACACAGAATGGCTCACCTAGCAGCTGGGATTGTAGGAGCACTTTGGAGCTGGGGTGAAGACAGAAGGTCAAAGGTGAACTTTTTCTTTTGTGTACGTCTGACTGAAGCAAATGGAGAAATAAAGACACCTTATAGAAGAAACGGAAAATTGGACCAAAATGTAGGTTTGAAAACAACCTTAGTATTTATTTCTTACCTATTTTCTTCTGATTTTTCTGACCTGTTTTATCTTAAGATATCATTTTCAATATCCCATCCTAATATAACCCTGAGGTCATGCATAAGGGCAGGGTCCTCTGTCTGGGGTTATTGTGAACTCTGACCCTGTTGTCTGTTCACGTTCCAAGCACGTGCACATTCGCAAATGGTGCGCGTGCTTCTTTGTGTATTATTGTGGTCATCCTGATTTTTTCCATCAGCCCCATGAGCAGTGATAACACAGAGACTGGCTACACATTCAAACAGGAGCAAAAGGCACAGTTGCAAAAGTTGCACAAACCACCACCAATTTGGTTTCGTTCGCAGCTATTAATAATTAAAGGCCAATGCAGAAAGTTACGCCATCTAAATAAATGTATTCAAAGAATTCAAAATACCTTAAAAAGATTTACGAAAGAGTCTTACGAACAAATTACGCACGCCACCTAAAATGATGCCTTATAAACTATTTTTAGATACACAACTTTGTAAGTGGCTGTCAGAAGAATTTGTATAATAAATTAAATACCTAAGTACCGTACAGAAAAAAATCAATAAGATGGCATTTTCTTACTAGAAAATAAGCTTCCTTTTTTTTTTAGAAAGGACTGTCTTACCAAGCACAACACAGAAAGCATGAAGACTATTGAATTGTAAACAAATAGCGCGTTGAATAACAAGGGTAAGACATGCAAGAACATGAGTGCAGTGCTGCCAATAAAATGTTATTTACTTATTCATCAGAACATTCTATTTAGAGCAACGTTGGAAGCATCGTCGTCTGCTTTTCATAACATATTTATTTTTTGCATTGTATTTTTGTTATTTTATAGGAGCAAAATTGAATGGGGACGCGATGATCTGTCTCTGTCCGTTTGAGTTGCACCGATGGTCGTTTGGCCTTTGACACGCGGGTCAAGGAGATACGCAGGCAGACATCTGCTTATGCAAAAATGAGACTTATGCCGGACACTGCACCGACACTTAAGTAAAGTAGAATAGTAGTAAAAATACTAATATTGCGTTTACTGAATGAGTGGTATAAATAATGCGACGGTCAAGATATCCAGGACAGACTTATTATTATTGAAAGCTTTTAAAGCTCAGAAGGCCAGTCCACTAAAAAAGTGAAAATATTAGCTTTCAGGAATCTAAGATACACAGGATTAAAGCATTAAAGCAAGTATCTTAAAAGCCTATGTGGCAGGTTATGATTAACAGATTTATAACAGATAACAGATTTGCACAGTTATTTTCTGGGAGGTTTACTATGTTGTCCTATCCAGACAACAAAACACTTATGCAACTGTTTTGTCTTTGGCGGTCCAATTACGAGTAAACGTTTGCGGGGAAAATATGGTTAGTTAATAAAGTATAAAGTAAAGTTAATAATCCTATTTTAAAACGCTTAGTTTGTATTTTTTATTTCTTTTAAACGTAAGACTGTGAAATGTATTGTAAGTTTGTATTATAAGTATTATACGTTATTATACGTTATTATTATACGACTTTATTACTAACTTTCTATGTGATTTCTAGGGCATATTTTTATGCGTTTAAAGAAACGTATCTGTTTAATTTATATCAATACTGAAGATTTTTAGATAAAACACGACTTATCTAAGCATCTTCACACGACCCAACATCGATACAAACGCTAAATCAAAGAAGATTTTACATTTGATAATGTTACGCAATACTCAATGATTTACATATCAGCTCTGCTCAGGTCTTCAATATTTTAAAACAGATTATTTAGTTCATAAAATGTATAACACATGCTTTTAAAATATATACCAAAACACACGCTATTAAAATAATTTATAAAACATTTCACTTATTCATGTAGCAACGTTTGTATACAGAGACAAAAATATGTCTGTATATAAGAATAAAAATGTATTTTACATTTGTTAAATAGATTCTTGAACTTTCATATGCATATTTAGTATTGGTCTATGGGTCGTTTTGATTCATTTTAATTTCGGATCATACCAAAAAACAAACACAAGTGATTGCGCCGATTATTACGTTGCAAACTGGAAACTTTTTAACCCCGTTTAAATATCGGATCAATATTAGAATGCAGTTGTGTTCAGCCTTCTGCTTTTATAATATACGGAACCTAAATAAATTGACTTATATTAAAATCTATTAAAAGAAACTATATTAAAAACCTTTCTTAACGTTATAAATTCTAATACATTCTGGAAAAGTATTTTGCCAGCAAATACTGCCATAATAATGTATGAAGACGTTTCGTCTTGGTATCCAAATGACAAGTAGAAAAGGAAAAAGAGGTAGCTGTGTTATAAGTTAAGTTAATCTGAAGTTTATAACGAGTCGTATGAGCTATGAAACGTGAGGCCACATAAACAAACAGCGAAAGCGTGGCGTCGGATTCTTCAAATATTTGACGGACCATTTCCAGCACAGTCTATATAACTTATAGAAACTGTTTTTATAAAGCCACATTCACAACAATAATAATATAATGAAATGTATGTTGTAAATGAATAGTCCACGAATGAATAACGTTTAAAGTGTTTGCTCGTTAAACTTCGGCTTGTTTACTGACACTGAAAGGTTACATCTTAAAAACATTTGTTAGAATAGGGTGTCTTTGTACATCTGTCGTAGCGGATATAAAAGCAAACACGTAGCTCAGCGCTATAAGCCACGGAAAGGTGGCCACACTGTAGGCACACCTTGCATGACAGAAGCGAAGAATGACAAGAACGGAGGAAACGTGCGAGCAGCTTCCCACATACAGTCCCCTGATCTGTGCGCGGGGCTGGCTGTCCTTTTAAAGCCAGAATCTCCACCTCTTAATTGATTTTCTCATAATTAACTCAGTCTGCTCATCGATTTTCTTTTCAGTCGAGTGTCAGACTGCTGCGGCGGACACTGACGGTCATGCTCAGGCCGCTTGATGGTATTATTACGACGTCGTTATCAAGGATACGCCGCCAAACAAAAATCGACCATATTGATTAAAAAGCTCCCCAAAGGACTAAATACATGCCCGTGTTTCCACAAGTCAGAACAGTAGCTCGAAATAAAGAAGCTTGTTTTATCCTGGTGCTATGATTTAAACCATGACAACAACAAAGCCTTTCTTCAGCACTTCAGCAAATGAACAAATAGCCAGAGCAAGACAAATGGCAAAAACATCACTAACATCAATAAATAATAATAAAAGCACAATAATTTAATCAATAAGATATGCATTTTATACAGTATTCTTAAAAAAATAAGCATTCATAACTATTTTACACTAACCACGACTAATTTCTATTCATCGTTGATATAACCGAAAATATCTACTCCCGTATTTGGACTATACAACATGTGAAAATGTAAATACAAAATAAATACGCAATAAAAGCAGTAACAACGACGCTTAGATTCAAACTGAACATGAAGCTGTTATATGCTAGAAATCTGAACAGCTCATATGCAATGTGAAGTACAATGTAAAGTACACAAGCCAACTCCAGCATGCAGAACAGAGCGTGCACACCAGCAGGACCATACAGAGGGACACATGCACAGAATGAGGGAGAGAGAGGGTTGTCCTGTGAATTAATTTCTATCTAATCAATAAAAAGAAAAGCCCGCTAGAGATCATTAAAGGCAATAGCTCTGTCCGCCTCTGCCCCGCTCCCGCTGTCCGGGACAGTTAAAACGGAGATAGAATCACCTAGAAGTGAACCGGTATAGAGGAATACAACCAACAGAAAAAGCGCAAGGTGAAAACGAAAGTGTAGCTATTAGAAGGCGACATTAAACAGAAAGCAAATGGTAGCAAGTAAAATGTCGTAAGAGTATGGAAAAGTTATATGCAGTGTGTAGTTTTAAAGCTGTCAGATTGTTTACACAACATTACCAGCGTTTCCATCGATGAACGCAGCGGTCTCCGTCACGCGCGCGTGCTGCTCGGACACAAAAAGATACGGCAAAATAGGAAAGTAAGGGCAGATATGGGGGGGCAGAGGTGTTTGTTGGGGGACGTTGCATGGACAGAGGGGTGGAAAGAGAAAGGGGATCTTGAATTTGAAATTAGGGGCGAAAGGTGAGGGGGTCGGGTGGCGGGTGTGTGCTCGTGCACTGCCCCCCAGCTCCAGCGGTTTCCATGACGACTAGTTGACCGCTAGCGCTAAAGAAAATATAAGCTCGTTATTGAAATAATACATCCCAAAATGACCTTTCTGGTCTTTTGGTAAATGCTTACATGTATTTTAGCTAAATAAAAGCTGCCATCTACTGGTAAAGTTAATAATTTGCTGCATATATGCCAAATTGACAACATGTGACGGTAGACTTGGCGTAGGCCTCTGTTTCACAATTAATGGTTATTAGACCAACAGCTTCCACCACAACTTATAATTGTTGGTTAATAATTGTGCCATTTAAGTAACTGTCCAGCATTACATCCATGTGCGCGCACACACACACACACACGCACGCGCGCACACACACACGCACACAMACACGCACRCACACACRCACACACACGCACGCACGCGCACACACACACACGCACACACGCACACACACCTTCAGCACCATGGACAGAGTCGTTACTGAACAGCGCATGTAAGGCTTTCTGAACTATAAACGGAGAAAAGTGCTCAGGATAGTACAGCTAATAGAAGCGAGCGAATAGAGGAAGTTTTAATTTAATTGCTTGAATTTCAATTTTGTTGATGGGTTATTTTGAGTTATTATGAACTATTAAATGTTCAATTTAAAGGAAACGTTTTATGTCATTCATCACATAAAATGGTTTTAACATACTTCAAAAGCAAGAATGTAATTTAACAAGACTTTATTAAGAATTATTTTTAAGCAAATGTACATTTTCCCAAAACATGTCATAACAAAAGCTTGGGGAAAAACAGGAAAACAAACATGTTTCATCTTCCCTCTCAATTCACTAATATTAGTCACATGACTAGACAGCTCCAAACTGAATCACCAATAACAACTACCAAACTTGAAATTCTCCTCCTCATAAGAGTACAAATAAGATAACAAATGGACCAATGTATTTTCTATATAAGCATACTAATTTCTAGAAACAGTACCAGAGGTTTGTCTGGTTGTGTGTCAAGAATAGGATCAAACATCTTTCCCCTAATTCTAATGATTGATCCATGTTTAATCAACTAAGACCCTGTTAATCTAATAAATATAACATTCCCAATAACATTCCTGCTCTGTAAAGTGGAAATCTACAGCCATTGAGTATTTGGGACAAACATAGTAATTTGTTATGTAATAGTAAAGTGAACAATCCTGTATCTCATTCTCAATACTGTTCAATGTCTGAATAGGCAAACTTGAGAAATCCCTCCCAGTTAATTACAGTATTCAAGATTTTAACAGTAAATCAGATTCTGTCCACTAAATTGTCACTATCCGTCTGAGAGCTTAAACTCCAAATATAATATTGTTTTATGTTTATTGATTCAATCGTTTGTGAATCATTGACTTGTTTTTTAAGTTCTTTAGTTAATTATTTACTATGTTATTTTCCTCACAAAAGTAAACATAACATTAATCCAAAGGGTTCACTCAAGTTTAAAATAGACAAAAAAGTAACTTAAAAATCAGAAAACAACTTTACATTTATATACCAACTTTTGGCACAACAAGTGGTATTTATGAAAAAAACGGGTTCATGTTTATGGACGTAGTAGTGTGTACTTGAGCATCACATTTTCTGTCCAGTTTAATCTAGAATCCTCAAACAGGTTCTTCACTCTAGCAAGGTCACCAACATTTTATGGGCTATGTAAGCATTGTAAGGCTAATATTGTAGCACCAATTGAAGCCAATGGTCTCTACAATCATCACCTTTTGAGAAACACAATGCTTTTGTGAAACAGACCCATGGTCAATAAAATCAAAAGACAGTAATTTTCTTCATTCATTATGGTCTCAGCTGATTCTGTCATTACTCAGGTCTGTAAAGGAAATATAAGGACACTATTATTATAACATACAGTTTGGGTAAACAAATACATTAAAAAAAGACACAAAGAGAAATTTGTAGTCAAATTGTACAATTATTAAACATGACAGTTTTGATTTAATATCATATAAATACTGAGAATGAGAAAAATGTTTTTACTGCCCCCTGGTGGTAGCAAGCGAAACACCAGGCAAAATACAACTTATCGTCTCTGTTAGTTATTAGCATTCATGTCATGTCTGAGTAAGTCATCACAAGTTAAACTTTCAAAACTGTTAAAATTCCACACTGTTGATCTAATATATAATCAGGTCACATGATCTAATAAAGCACAAAAATGCTATTTACAAAGCAAACAAATGAGCACTTACCTTTACACTCCCCAGTTTGTTCCACTGTATGTTTGGTTGCTGAGCAACAGCTTCCTGCCTTCCTCATAATCATCCTGATCCACACTGACAAGCAGCCTGACCCCCTCCTGCCCCGCAGCCCTCTTCAACGAGTCTGTGATGAAGACCCCTTTCAGCGCCTCCAGCAGCGCCCCGCTCAGGTAGTCTGCCCAGAATGCATCCAGGTTGGCAAGTTCTGAGAACTTGATGTCACAGACAATAGACCCCAGATCTCGGGTGCGAAGGAGCAAGCTTGCCTGACTGAACAATTCAAATTGCCTCTCCAAAGGCTGCTGCTTGTCCGAGGAGACCCCGCCACGCAAAGCCGACTCGTGCTCCGAATACTCGGCACGCACACGCAGGCGAATATCTGAGAGCATGACAGAGTGTAAGAGTGGGAGAGAAAGAGAGGAAGGTAGGATGAGGGTGGCATGCAAAGAAATGTGTGTGAAAAAGAGGATGGTTTGAGGATGCAGGTGAAAGTTTTGCATTGGGTTTTGAAATTTAGGATGGATGGAGAGAAGGTTGGAGGAAAAAACAGAAGTGGAGGAAAAAGGGAAAACAGGAAAAATGATGCAGAGTCAGTGGGGGTCAAAAGGAGGGCGAGAAGTACAGTGATATTGAGTGAGACCACATACAGTTTATTTGCTCATACCAAATTTTTGGTATAAAAGTAACTGTAGGAATATGAACAATTTACACAGTGTTGATTGAAATGAGCTAATTCTTGAAATATTTGGTCTGTTAAGGACAGAGGGCATTGTGCATTTCAATAAACCAAAATGCACAAAAATAAGACTGCATCAGGTCTGAGAACTAGTAGATATCTGAGGCCAACACCCTAAACTATTTAATACATCTAAATCTGGACACTGACTGCGGCTGATTCACCCTGTGTATTTAACGTCTGTTGTCAGGGATGGGTAAAACCAGTATGACCATTCAGGTGTTTTCAACTCGACGTTTTATGAGGGCAACAGCTAGATAAAGAAATGCATTGGTTGGCTTTCAAATCATTTCAGGGAACACAGGGGCTTGTACAAAAATGTCAGCACTTTCATTTTCGCAGGCCACAAAGGACAAGGAGATCTGAAAGTCTATGAGGTGGTTTGGTTAACTGAGGTGGCCTTATAGCAACTCAACCCACTTAAAGTGACTGAAGATGAACATTTAATGAATCCAGGGACAGTGAACAGAACTATTAAGTTTAATTGCAAACAGCATAACCTTATTATTTCCTCACATTCTTTTTTTGGAATTTAGTTTGCAGAATGATGCAGGTGGTTTTACCAAACAGTGGCTTGGTTTACAGGAGGCAGAACTGATGTCATGCAACAGCACAGGGAACAGAGACGGCAAAATACGATTGGAGTATACATACTGAACCAGAGCTTCGTAGTGATGTCATTTCCTTTCATGTCATTATCTCAGAGGTCAGAGGAGGAAGCGGACCCATCAATCTTCAGAACATTGCTGCAACACAAATCCAACCTTTCTACAACCAAAGCTCCAGCACAAACTGAACCCTTATTATTTTTTTTAAGTGTGGAAGCTTATAAAGCAACAGTAATATGTCAAATATAACCATCATGTAGATAAAAGAGTAGTAATCAGTTTTTTAAAAGACAAATGCTTGAACGCATTGTATTTAGGAAATGTGGAGTACTTGTTTGTAACAGCACCTTTTTTGTTGTTGTTTTGGCATTGGACTTAAGCTATTTAAACCACCATACATGCTCCAATTTTTGCAGTGAGAAGTTAAATTTGATTACCAGGGCCTGAGATTAAGAAACTTCTTATATTTCTTTATTTCATTACCATAAAAAACAAAAGAGAAAAAACCTATTACACTCGATTATTTTGAAAACGAAGCAAACTATTTTATAAAGCAGTTTACACACAGCTAGTATCGTCATCGGCTAGACATGTAAATTTAGACTGTAAACTTCGATCAATTCACTTAGTAGAAATCAAATCAAATAAATCAAATGAAACTTAGTAGAAATGTAGCTAAACCCTAAAAAAAACAACCTTTTAACTTATCGCTGATCTCATAGTCTAGGAGCTTATGATGGTTTGTCTTACAGTGGTCTTATCCCCTTAATATTGAAATGAAATGCAGACTGGCACACAACAGACTGGAAACACAACACTTCTTTAACGTTCTTTTAACATAGCACACATTTACAGAGCACTTTTGGTTTCCATTGAACAACAATTTCAGAGCTCCTCACATAAAGTAATACAAGATATCGTTGTCCTTTGCTTCTAACTTTTCAGACTTCAATTCCATTTAATTCCAGTACACAGAAGTTGCCTATAATGAGCAGTACAAAGGTTTTTTCTTCCAATATATGTAATGCTCCCATTGAAAGTTTTTTTTGCTCAGAAAAGAATTCATTTTATGCAACCGAGAGCATTATTCCTGATAATTACATAAATTCACAAATATTTAGAAGTGCCTATATTGTTAATGTATTTTGTCAACATAAAGAAAAAACATTTTTCACTAAATCAAAGGGAAATCTAGTGCAACATTTTATGGGGAGTTCCATATATATTTTCCATCCCTTTTTTCTGCTGAACAACAAACCAAGATGGAGAGAGAGAAACGAGGGCAAAAGGCTGACCAACTGCGCACATAGGTCAGGATCAAGCTTTTCGACTGTTTTTTCTTTCATTTTCTCCCTCTCTTAGTATGTGAGGTTTTCCAACTTGTTTTTGTCCCTGACACTTGTATGTCAGTCTGTTTTTCAACTGTGGACATAGAGAAAGGAGAGGAAGAGAGAGAGAGACAAGCAATTTTGGATGAACTTTGTTGTAACAGTTTTGTCTTATTCTTTGGTCAAGCAGGCAAAGTTGATGTATGTCATTTCTTGTCAATAAGGAAAGCAACAATTTCTATATTTACATAGAGGACGCAAATCTCTGGGGTTGTAAATGAGCTACATTTACATTTGTTATAACCAGTGTCTAATTGAACACTATAAAATCAAAACAGTGGCTCAATAAATTAAACTAAATAAAGGTACCTGGCAAATGAATGGAAGTAATAACTACTTCAATGTTCTCAAAAATAGCATAAATACCATGAACTGGTAGGATGGGTATAAACAAGAACTGTTGGGTCACTTTCCTCAGAACTGCTCCTGCAAAACTTTCACCGAGGCTTTTTTGAGGACAAATTATTGGTCTTGACTGTAAAACCAGGTTAAGTTTGGTCAAAGACTGTAAACCTTGAAGAAATGTAATTGAAAATGGAGCCATTTATGGGAAAAATTACGCAGTTTGAGCGAGCGAATTACCAAGACGCACCCAATAGTTCAAGAAAATTGTAAGGAATTTTTAATGCGTTCGAGTCAGTTCTGTGAAACACTGAGGCCAACAACCCCTCCTTAGAGGAAACAATCCTATTTGGGAAGCCAAATCTATTTCTTGGTTGATAATTTAACACATTTTACCACAAGTAACTGGGGAGGTGGACAGTCACAAATAAAACTGACATTTGTATACACAGTATTAGATTCACCCCTCCTCCTATGCGAGTTAGGAAGGGGGTTCTTTACCTTAGAACATGGACCAGGCGCGTGAGTTAAAGCACTGTGTATGATTGGACAGAGAGGACAGCACACACTTGTTTTGTTGTGAGCTCTGTCTCTTTCACTATCCATTCTCCTGCTTTGTCTACTCATTCTTGAGTCAACCTGCCAAGATCAAATGTGCAGTCAACACAGCAGTCAGCATGTTCAGCTAGTTCAGGAGTAAAAAGGTAAAAGGTCAATCATGGCACAGCAGGACTGTAATGTTTCACGTCACAGTCACAGTATGTCTGAAATTGGTTTATACAGAAACATGGAATAATCCCTTTAGCCTCCAATGTGGATCTCATGGTCAATAGAAATACATTTACATTACATTAAGGCAGATGCTTTTTTCCAAAGCGATTTACATTGTGAGGAAATAAATCAAACATAAATGTAACCAGTGGAATTTATAGAACAAAAAGTTCCATCTCTCAGTAAAGTGTAAACAAATGTTGAAGTAGGTTATAGAAACAGCTTAAGTATGTTATAGCAAAAATGAAACCACAGCTCATGAAACACAGAGCCAGTGCAGAAATTAGATTAGCTGCAGTAAGGCTCCCTAAGACAGAGGGAAGAATACATTTAAACTATAGGTAGGGACTCAGTGGCCAGGTATACAATAATCTCATTCTCTTTAACAAACATTTCATTCTGAATTAGCTGCACTGAAAAGTGCTTATCCAGCAGAAAAGAAGCAAGGAACAGCAACAGGGAGAAAAAGTTGATGGAAAATGAAAAATAAATAAAAACAGAGAATGTGAGTGTACCTTTCTGTCCATAAACTGTAACATGAAAGAAGCAGGGGAATTAAAGCAAGTACAACTCATACACAATAGACAACTACAACTAGCAATTGTACAAACATAATCTATAACCTAAAGGTTATTTCTGAGGTTGTCTCATGAGGATAGGCCAGAGAAAGATTTCCACATTTAGGCTAAATCCTTGTGGGACAGTTTTGTAGTCAGCAGTTAATGTCAAACAATGGAAAACAGGCTGAGAGATTTAGCTAAAAAATTTATCATGATATTTATAATGGTTTCATTTATTTCAGTGTTATTTCAGTTCTTTTAAAGTGATAATTAACTCTTTTAAAGAAAGACCTGCAAAACAGGCATACCTTAGGTAATGCAATTATTCACTTTTGAACTGTATTATTGTCAAATGCTTTGGTAACAAGACTCATCATAGTCCCACAAATATAAAAATGATTATTTTTATGTAGGTCTATTTACCAATAACACATTATTGACAGAGACTGCAGGTTTAAGTTACTGTCACTTAAAGACATAACATACACTAAGTATATTAGACCTAACCCCATTAGACATTAGTAAGTACATTAAAAAGTACAATCAAAATCATAACATTTGGATTTGCTGGTTGTCTTAGCAGATGCGAAATGCTATAAGGCTGAGAAGTGTTGAGCATCTTGGCTCATTAAGAGGGATAATATCTCAACAGCTTAATGTTTTTTAGCATTCTTGCAGAGCATGTAAAATATGCAGATTTCCCTGAATCTCATTTACATTTTGAAAGCGTGAGGTTCAGTGTTTGACTTATTCTTCAGACATGTATTTTAAAGATTCCAAAAATGTCAGCGGTGAAAATCAGATTTTTGTCAAGCATAAATATCTTAGAGGCACACCAGAAAGTACACGGTGAATCCATCATGACCTCAGATTAAAAGGTGAATAAGAGTGCAGGTTAAAGGATTAAAAGAGATGTTCTGGCTCTGCTGTAAAGGAAGAATTATTACATTTTAGCTATAAAAGCTGTTATATTTTAGCTACGAAAACTAACTACAGTAAAATAGTCCTAGACACAGGTATCCTCACTAAACACTGTATTAATAAGAAAACACTGTTGACAAGAACAATCATTGAAGCGGTTGTACGTCCTGCAAATTAGAGCATGAGGTAAAAGCAGGAGAGGAACCTAAATGTGGCCATGATTGACAGACAGTTGCTTGTTTTGGCATTTATATATTTTCTGAACATGTTCTTACCTACTGTGCCATTATTGTCACTCTGTGCTGTATTGCAGAGTTTTTAGCAATGCCCTGATGGCAAAACAGCGTCCGTCTAGCTACAGTGAGGTACAAAAGCATGGAGAGGCTTTGATGTGAGCAGTCTTTGAGTCCAGTCAGAATGAAACTCAAAGTGACAGTGCAGTGCAGAGAATTCACAAAGAGATGAACAGAGATGGCATGTATTTAATATGAACCTCCCGTATGACTGTTTACCATTTTCTTTCTGACAGCATTAAAGAGGAACTAATGAATGTTTTGTTACTTATAAACTATGAAGGAATAGAGGACTAATATACACACAGGTTACCAGCTGACAGTGTTTATAAATAAGACATGTTCAAATAATGCTGGTAAGAGTAATTAAGTGACAAAAAGAGAAACATGGAGGATGTGTTCTTACCACAGGTCACTTTAATGGGTGTTGGCTGAGGCTGGATTATGGACTGAGGCTTGCCTCTGGATGGTTTCTTGCAGTGGCGGCCTCTGCCCCGCTTCCGGCGGGCAGGAATGGGCGCCGTGCCAGAGGAACCGGCCCCTGGCAAGACAGACACAGATGAATACCCAATATACAGTATATTAAATATTCAAGATATGTGTTCTGTCACAAAATAAAGCAGCAGTGTCAATGATGTCATCATTCTATTTGGCAAATAAGTCACATAAAAACCATAAGACAAATGAAATGGATGTTTTCATATCTGATGACACAAATCTTGAGATTCAAAGAATGAATTAATTCAAATTAGTACACCGCTGTACACTCACCTGTACACCACTGGTGCTCTTGTGTGATTGATGGTATATCTGCATTTAGGCTGTTTTGTGTGTCCCCTCTGGTAACTTCTTCTGTGTAGTCAATTCTCTCTCGCTCTGGAGACACTAACAAGGGAAATTGACATTAATTTGAATGCATATACATCATAATACATCATAAATATCACATTCTTTACCATGCATGCTACATTTCTTGTACATATTATAGCTGTATGTTTCACCTGTTCTTCTTTTCTTCTGTGAGACAAAGGGCAGGACATCATGTCGTGTCAGAATTCGGAGTAGCTGTAATAGAGGTTTGAGGTTCCCCTCGCACAAGTACCCTCGTCTCTCCAACTCCAACAGCAGTTCAACGCCACTCTTTGGTCGGTGGCGTGAGGCAATAGGACAGACTTCACTCGACGGCCGTGTCCTTCGCCATGTCTTCAGAAGCTGCGGGCTTGGAGAACTTCTCTGTGAAGTTCCATCAGGACCTGGAGGCAACGCTTCAGTCCATCCCTCAGGATCAAGGGGATGTTTCCCAGGATAGGCTTCATCAAGGAGAAAGGACAAAACCTCGACATCGGTCTCATTGAGTTGGGAGCCCACGATTTCAAAGATCTCGTGAAGGGACAACATCTCGTAGTAGCTCAGGCACTCAGTCTCCTCCCAGTACAGTGAATACCTCGTGCATTGTCCTTTCGCCATGGTCGCCTGCTTCCAAAAATACCTTTGAACGTCCAAAGGTCAAATGTTTCTGGTGAAGAAGAAAATTGCTTTTAATATAACTGAATATGTTCTAATACTTTTCTCCATTCATCTCTCGTTATGATGTACTTCTTCGTTACAAAATATATAACAATAAATAACATTTAGTAATATTTAAATGTTCGATTATATGCGCTATTGCTACGACAGAGTTAATCGTGGGCATTATAAAAGGCTTATAAAAGGCATACAAAATACGCAATGCAGACGAGTACAACAAATCTATTAAAATGTATTTATTTATATTAAATCTAAAGTATATTAAACGTAAAACACATGAGACACATAGCCGTAAGCTAGCTTGGTTTCAGGGCGGCTGTGGATAAAAGCAATAGCCTACAAAAACATTCAACTCTAAAGGTTCAATAAACGTCTTTATAAGTATTAATGTAACACAAAACAACACAGAAAGATATTTACGTGTATTTTGTTGAAGCACTGCGGATGTTTTGATTAATACAGCGTTTCTGTGGTAAACGCCCAGAGTCAGTCAGTCAGCTGCTGTCAAACGCTCCTCTCACGTACTTCTTATGTAACGTCACGTTTCTGTGTGAGAATGGGGGACAAAAGCGGCCGACGTGGTTTGTTGTTCGATTATTTGCAGTTCTGAAGGTAAACAAAACACAAAAGTTTCGTTCAGCTGTACAAATAAATGGAGGGTTTTTGTTGTTTGTGTTTGCTGCGTCAGCTGACGACCCTGCAGCTGACTTCCGGCTCGGTGAAGCGCTAGATATTTTCTCTAGCCGCCCTGACATCACACTGCACCAAAACCTTCGACGAACCCACCACAAAGACACTCCTTACATTACATACACATCACACACGATCTTACCAGTTAAATAACCATTTATTTTAGTATTAACGGTTGATTGCTTTGTACACTTATAATTTGAAGGTTTTTTAAATTATAGTGACTAAATCAATACCTAAACTACTGTTATATACACTACGTTGGTTGTAATTAAAAAACTTACCTATATCAAATTATTCAGCCCACAAATTGTTCAGGTCTGTATCAAAACACCTTCTACCACTCAGCTGGAAGGACCTACTGGGATGCGTCACAGTTTTAGAAACTGATCTTTCGCACAGTCGCAGATCTTCATATTTGTATATTGAGGCAATTCTGCAGCATGTGATTTGTAGATCAGAGGCGACAGAGAGGCTGTTTACATAGGAGCTTGGAAATTATAAGCGAAAATAACGCACTGTACAAAATTACTAATAGTTACTTTTTAATAAAAATACAAAATCAAAATGCAAATGATGTTTTAAGTGTGTACTTGATGTTTTTTTCTGAAATTCGCTTCACAGAGAACGCTGGGAAATGTAGTTTGGCTGTCCGAGGCAGTCAACTTTCAAAGCGTCGTACTAAACATATATGTAATGTTTATTAAACCATTTTTTCTCTGCTGCTGATTAAAACTAGACAATATACACACTGCCACTTAAAAGTAACCCAGTTTTTAAAGTCATACAGCTTTCCCCATGATCGCCATATTCACATCCCCAACTCGACCGCCGATTGTTGCCATATTGGAAAGAGAAAACGATATTGGAAGAAATAATATCTAAACATTGTATTAGAAACATATTATAACTTTGCCATTATATATTATAATTATATATATATATTCTAGTATTAAATTATTATTAAACGTAATAAATTCAGAAAAATATAATTGAACTGGGCTGTTGGTTAGGGCCACGTCACTAGGAGGCGGCCGTCAGTTTCACTCGTGAAGAGATTCACTAGTATAGAGAAGAAGATCGTAGCGTCACTGCTGTTGTCTAACCACATCATATCCGCTGCATTCTTCACCAGAAAGCACTGTAGGTAAGGTACTGTATTACATCTTTATATAAAAATCAATACTAAGCCGTCCAACTAAACTGCTATTGAGCTTTGTAGTTTATAGAAAACAACTTGCATATTTCAGGATGGTTTGTTAAATTCCTTAACAGCTTACAGTAGGAAAGGCAGGAGCGGAACAAACTTGTTCTGCTGGTTTCTTCCTCTGTGTGATATAAAGCAACTGTACCAGCCATTGAGTGACATCGATTTTCCATTATCACCCATTATATAATTTAACGTGAACTGATGATGAAAACTGTTCATTCTTCTGAAGTGTAGTTAGAAAACAAAATCGCTTTCGATAGAATGTTTATTTTATGTATTCTGGTATATAAGAATACATACATTATAAGTACATTTTTAAATTTGTGTCAATCTGTGGAAAGATACGAGTGGTATAGTATCTTTCCACTAAAAGTTCCTATATAACTGACGTATATGCACTGGTATTGGTTGAATATGTTAAGTGTTAAGGTGTGTGTGTTGTGTGTGTGTGTGTGTGTGTTGTGTGTGTGTGTGTGTGTGTGTGTGTGTGTGTGTAGGCATATTATGATGGATGGAAAAGTGAGTGACCCTTTTAGCAGTGAGGCTGAACAGCCTCCTGGGGCTGGAATAGTTGGCAGGTAGGTAAAACCCCCCTGTTTTCAATATTTATTAGTTGAGCTTATAAATCTTAATACAAGACGTACAAGCCCTGTGTTATGATGACTAATATATTAGAAACATACAGTACAACAATATGCAATATAATATATAAATATATTAACAAATGTGTTTTTTACTGTGCAATTATATCATAGTTTTATCTTTGAACTGTCTTTGAAGGTTGTGGTTGCCTAAGGGTCTGTCTGGGAGTGTCATTAAGGACTGGCTGGACCGCAGGCGTAAATCTATCCGTCCATGGCCTGGCTTTGTGGACCAGCGCAAGTTCTCCAAACCTCGGAACTTTGGAGAGCTTTGTCAGCGTGTGGTGAGAAACATGGATACCTATCAGAGCAACTACACCTTCATCTTCCTGGGACTCATCTTGTACTGCATGTAAGGAATACATCATAATGCTGAACATAATAATGTATGAATACAGATGTTTCCCTGTCTGCCTTTTACATCCATGTTTACCAAAAATAACTCTTTTAATTTGGTTTATATAAGACTTGTAGACTATTGTTTCTGTTTTTACTTATTTCTTTATATTAGTCAGTTAATCAATAGTTATTGTTTAATTTTATTAGAAGTAAACACCCATGTAAGTAAATATAAACAAATATTTAATTATGTATTGAAAAACATTGAGATCATTTGTGAATTGTTTTCTTTCTCAGTATCAGTTCCCCTATGCTGTTGATCGCCCTGGGAGTGTTTGCTGGTGCCTTCTATATAATTCACCTGAAAACACTGGAAAAGAAGCTGGTTGTTTTCGGTAAGTGAATGAGCTCATATAGGTTCAACATTCAAATCAATATTTACATTTCAAATATATTTGTAACTGTTCAGCTTAATACAATATTAGCTTAATATGAAGTGTTAAGTAACAGCTTATTAGATATATGGTCAGTTCTAATGCTCTGATTTGCCCTCCAGTAAACACACAGATCAGATCACCCTCTCCTCTTTGTGCTTGTCTCTCAGGTCGTGAGTTGACTCACGGACACCAGTTAGGTTTGGCCGGAGGAGTTTCCTTCCCTGTCTTCTGGCTTGCAGGGGCTGGAGCTGCTGTGTTTTGGGTACTAGGTAAGCAGTGTGAACAAACAGATGTTCATTCTGTTGTTTCTGAATCAGTCTAATTACAGTACTCTGCTAACCCTCATTCAGGTGCTACAATAGCTGTTATCGGCTCTCATGCAGCTTTTCGTGAGCTGGAGTCGTCTGATGTGGAGGAGCTGCTCATGGAACCTGTTTAAATACACACCCGTCACCTGTGACCTTTTATTTCCCTATAATGTCTTATGTCCCTATAATGTCTAAATGTCTCATTTATTGTATTGCCACATATAGGCTGTACTACTTTGCAATATGCATCAATGAATTAAAGTCAATTTGCGCACAGACCAGAATTCCAGTAAGACTGTTAGACTGACATTGTTACACACAGCTAGACTTGCTTAAAAACTGTTCAAGCACATTTAAAAAACAACATATGCCTGTTGGAAAGGATTTAAGTTCATTACAAGCTGATGTTTTGTTTACTTCCCCAAAGCACAGAACCAGCTTAGTGTAAGCATTTATTTATCAAAACTTTCAGCATTTGGTTAAGTTGCAAAATCTAGAATCATTTTACACTTTGTAGGCCTTGATACCCTGTCATTTGAGATTATTCTGAGCTAGAGGACAAATGTCAAAAAAGCTTTACAAAGGCAAAAATTGGTTACACTACCAAAAAACAGGGATCAAGAATGTACTCGCAGCTTCAGTCAAAGGGTACCAGTCATTACATCTTTTTTTTGTCTTAAAAAAAAGATGTATTTCCTCCATTTTCTTGCCCTTGTTACATCAGTGCTGTTAGAGTAGATTAGAACAGCATGTTTAAATGTTAGCAAAACAAAGATAATGTATGACTGCTATTCGGTATAATCAATTATAATAATGCCAATAATCACAATGGAAGGATTTGTTTCATCTGATGCTCTTTTTTTGGAAGTTTGCTTTGTGTTGTTTTTTATAACTTCTTTGTATTAAGGAATGGAAAGTGCAATAAAATGCTCCACCTGTAACATGCTATGAAATCTAATATTCATTTTGGCTGTTCATAATAAAGATAAATAGTTATTGCCTTTTCCAATGCATTCTAACCCATCACATGCACATTTGCCTTGTGACCTTTTCTTTATGACAGCAGACAGGCTACAGTCTATCTCATTTTAAGTTGCCATAGTGATAACCTTGAGAGGGCTCTACCTCTGCTTTTAAACACTGCGTCAGGAGCGGGCGATCGATATTTCATTACAGCAGTGCAGTGAGTGGGAGGGAGAAAAGTAGGAGCACTGCAGTGAGCCCACACCATTCTCTCAGGGGACTTTAGGGATGTGTGTGTGTGTGTGTGTGTTAGGCAGCCCAGTTTTGCAAGTCAGTAGTTTGCAGTGACGTAAAGGTAAATTCTGCAGTCAGCATGTTAGTTATGTGCTGTTGTGGCAAAAAAGGTACTTAAGTTTTTAGCAGTTTAACTTCCTGCATATAAGGGCTGTTTGTTTGATACGATTAATTTAAACAGATATAATGGTGGTTTAAGGTTGCATGTTTTACTACTGTTCTGGCCTTTAACTACAAATTACAGGCCAGAATGCAGTTACACCTCAGATAAACATTTTTCAGCAACTACTTAGTGATGTTTTGCTAGAGTGAAACACAAAATGACGGAAGAAAATAAAGACTCAGATTTAAGTTTGTAGCATTAAATGTACTAGATGTTTTATTGTAGTTGACCTCTTTCAGACACATTGTTCTATGAGAAATATTTTCATTCTGTCTTTAGTCTCAACACCCACACTTCTGTCAGATGAACACAGCCAGTGAGTGGCTGCAACAGCATACCGTCCCTCACCTTACACACACATACACACACACACACACACACACACATAAAGACCTTTAAAACACCTGATACGGTTTCATACCAAGTGCATTTCCTGATAAATCAGCTGTAGAACCCTCACATACCAGACTCAGACAAAAAAAGTTACAGTCAGAAAAGAGATTAAGATGGTAAAATCTATCTTTCATCACAAAACCTCACAAAATAAAGAGCTCAGATTTCTACTTTTGTTTATATGAAATAGATAAAAGTTGAAATCTGTACCTGTGGCAGATGTGTGAAAGTAAAATACAACTGCCTGCGCAGAAAACACAAAGGCTGATGTGTTTAGGTTCATGACAGCTTTAGATTGTGTTTCAAAGACACTGTTCAATGCTATACTAGCTTTCTTAATATGAAACTTTAACTTTCACTGTAAAACAGACAAAAAATTGTTTCACTGTTTTTTAGTGTTTCTATCCTCCGAGGTTTGTCTTTATTCATTTAAATCAGATGTGGTATTGTTTATATATTTCCCTAAAACACACAGAGTTTGAGAGTGTGTTTGAAAAAGTCTGGGGTTATTGTAGCAGTCAAACAAGCACATCAATAATGACAAACAGTAAAAACAACAATAGAAGATTGAGAAAAAAATTATGTAACGTTTCATAAAACTTCATAAAAAGAAAATAAAAAAAATGACAAACTGTCCAGAGCCGCCCCACGTCATTTACTTAATAAAGAACATAATCTGACAAGTGAAGTGAACAAGTGAAATTATTAACACAAAAAATAAACAGGAAGTCAGTGTCTACTGGTTTGGGATCCAACAATAGGTTTGTGTAATCTGTGTATCTGTGTGTGACTGTAAGACTGCAAGGGATGAATGAGAAAAAGGAAGTGTATAGGAAAGTCATGGTGACGGGA
Organism: Yasuhikotakia modesta; assembly: GCA_036877545.1. Classification (NCBI taxonomy): domain Eukaryota; kingdom Metazoa; phylum Chordata; class Actinopteri; order Cypriniformes; family Botiidae; genus Yasuhikotakia; species Yasuhikotakia modesta. The sequence continues at coordinate 25,470 of JBAJNP010002404.1, forward strand.
CCACTTTATTAATAGGCCAGCGTACATTTCTTTTATTGCCAAAAGCTCCTTTCAAATCTACATAATGATTATGCAGCTGCCAATTTTAGATATATAGTAGACTTTATGTACACAGCTGTGTGGAAATACATGCAAAGAGTAATATAGGTGATGGGGGCGTGACATGGTTGGTCGAAAGTCCTGAAGGTGCTTTGTGGTTGTCTTTGGAGGAGACATGCTATTGGTTAGATGCTTCTGTCTCTTTGGGGGGTGGGGGGGGGGGTGGTTGTGCATCTTGGTTAGGTAAGAACATGAGAAGTAGAACAAAATGGAAGGTGTGAGTAAAGAAGGTAATTTGTAGATTAATAGTATGTCTCCTTCTCCACCCATCCTGCAAGAAGAGGGAGAGACATTTACTTGATAAATGATGCTACTTATTTTATGTTTTGCATGCTTGCAATGATCAGGCTTGAAAATCAAGTTAAGGAGCTTTAAAATCAATATTTGTGTTATGCTGTCATTTAAACAAAACTGTAACATTGGATAGAACTTCTAAAAATTTTTAAATCCTAAAAACACTTAAAATCATGTTAATATGTGTAATGTTCATGTAACGTTGAATGTTTGTGTGTATGTGGGTGTGTGTGTGTGTGTGGGACCCACCTCCGGGATTCCTGCGCAAGATCAGCTTTCTGACCTCATCATACACAAAAATTAAGAAGCTGTATGGGAACGCACAGAACCACCAGCTTGGCCTGGAAAAGATAGAGACAGATGAGTGAGGACAGACAATGTTTTACATAATAAAAAAAAACACACAATACATTTATATATGTATATATTTTCTCAAGGCTCAAGATTGTAATTTGAATAAAAACATCCACTTGGTATTTTTATAGTAGTTAAAAGATTATTCATTCCTTTATTGATTCAGGTCAAACTAGACGTGTATGAAAAGCTTTTAAAGGAATCAAAAACTACAAGGTGGAACTGTATGTACTTTGGTTCCTGCTGTGTGTACATTTATACAGACATCTGTGTGTTAAACTCACTTCAGAGGGTACATTCTGAGAGCCACATCCATGCCTGGACAATATGAGAGGAACGCAGCAAGAGCCGTTTCTTCAAACAGCCCAAATATCAGGATTTTATTCCTGTGGAGGACAGACACATGACACTTTATATAAACCGCTCTCTCACTCTGTGTGTCATATGCAAACAAACGCACTTCCTGAACTCACTTCATGCCCTGCTGGAATACTGAGTTGCGTCTGGTCTTGCAGATGATGACATCAGCCCATTGTACAACCACGATACTGACAAAGAACGCTGTGTGACATGTGAACTCAACAATCTTCCTCTGCTCGTATGTCTGTGGAGCACAGACGCAAACACAACGTGTGTCACTACAGATGGAACATCTTTTAGAGATCTACAGCAGCTGATCATCGAGTGCATATAAAACACGTTGCCTGATGTAAACAGGCTGTACCCACCCACTCCTGTCCGTAACTGTCCTCTAGGTCGTTCATTGAACGATCGTCCCATGACAGTCTGATGCCCACAAGAAGAGAGGGCAGGAAGCCATTCTCAGCCAGAATCACAAAGTAACTGAAGAAACCACCCAGAGCCTGGATCATACCTGCAAATGTACACATGCATTTCCTTAACTATCCAAATGGTGACATTCCTCAGACCTCTGTTGGTTATATAGACAGCTAATTATAAAAAACTCTAACCTAACTCTAACCCTAACAGAAACCTTTCTGCATTTTTACAACAAAAACTTTATTTAGTTAGATATATTTAGTTATTATATATTTGAATCCACACGCAAATACACATATGTTTTTCAACAGTGTATTGCTCTGATTAAAGAGCCAGTTTTTTAAAATATAACTAATCGAAAGAGTTCTTAACTATATTACCTATAGGTTTTGTGTAGTGAACTACTTTTCATTAGTAGCTGACAGTACAGCTAAGGCTCACTTGTCTGTAACTAAACTATTTGAATCTGTAGCTTGTGAAGCTACAAGCTCCCCATTATTTAAAGAAGTTTGGCCGAAACTACCGTTGAATGCTTATGTGAAACTAACCAATCTGTCCGTAAGCGATGCTGATGAGACGCTCGTTCACCAGTTTGTCTCTCATAGGATTTCTCGGCTGTCTCTTCATGATGTCACTCTCAGCAGCCTCATAAGCCAGAGAGATGGCTGGAACCTGTGGAGGTAAAGAATAAGCCACTGTAGAGATGTGAAAGATCTCCGTGTGTTTGCAGAATGGAGGTGTATGCAGTAGCTTATATACTGATATCTCACCATGTCAGTGCCCAGGTCGATGCAGAGGATGGTGATGGTGCCCAGCGGCAGAGGAATATTGACCATGATGAAGAACAGGAAGGGCGTGATCTCAGGGATGTTGCTGGTCAAGGTGTACGCAATAGACTTCTTCAGATTATCAAAGATTAGTCGGCCTGGAAGGGGACAGATGCATGATGACATGTTTCGTAAAGTGGTTCAGCTGAATTGTCAGTCCTGTGCTCCAATTCATTATCCTCACTCACCTTCTTCCACTCCAGTGACGATGGAGGCAAAGTTGTCGTCCAATAGAATCATGTCAGCCGCCTGTTTGGACACGTCAGAGCCAGCAATGCCCATGGCAACACCAATATCAGCTTTCTTCAGGGCGGGAGAGTCATTCACACCATCACCTGTTACAGCCACGATCGCCCCCTGAAATATAGTGAGAAAGAGTGAGAGAAAGAAAAGAGAGAAAGAAAAAAGGAATTTTGTAAAGTATAAAAGAAAAGAATTATGAATTATAAAGGATTGTGAGCGTGTTTATGAGAATACTGGGATGTGTGCGCACCTGTCGCTGGCAGCCCTCCACAATGATGAGTTTTTGCTGTGGAGATGTCCTGGCAAACACAATCTCTGTGTGGTTCCTCAGAACTTCATCTATTTGCTCCTGAGAATAGTCCTTCAGATCTGTTCCATGAATCACACAAGCCTTGGCATCCCTACAGCACACAACAATAAACTATAAAAACATGGAACTCAAAATATGATTTACCCAGTTGTAGATTTAAGTATTTGGTGTATTTGTATCCTGGTCTTACCTGGGATTGACCTGACTGACGGGGATGTTGAGGCGGGCAGCGATGTCCTCCACAGTCTCGTTGCCCTCAGAGATGATGCCCACACCCTTGGCGATGGCTTTGGCAGTGATGGGATGATCTCCTGTCACCATAATGACCTTAATTCCAGCAGAGCGGCACTTACCCACGGCATCAGGCACGGCGGCGCGGGGCGGGTCGATCATCGACATCAGCCCCACGAAACACAAGTTGTCTGTCTGGAAGTTCACATCATCTGTGTCGAAGGCAAAGCCTTTAGGGTACTGGTCCTCGGCCATTAAGAGATGGCAGAATCCTGTGGAACGGAGACCAGTTTATTTTACATAACCAAGTAAACGTATATATTTGATATACATTGTACTACCCAGTATATATTACCTATACATGTACATGTACTTACCCAATACTCGCTCTCCAAGTCCTCCAAGCTCCAAGTAGGCATTCTGGAAGGCCTCCTTCATCTCCTCGTCCATGGGCTGCTCTTTACCCTGCAGCATTATGGTGGAACAGCGGTCCAGGATGCGCTCTGGCGCCCCCTTCATCACCAGCAGGTAACGGTTATCATTGGGGTCTTCTGTCTCATGGATGGACAGCTGGGTGAAAACAGAACGGGGTGTAAGAGGTTAAAGTTAAAACATTTGTTGGTTATATGATTGTTTAAATATGTTTTAGATTTTGGAAACATTATAATAGCACACATCACATTTTTTAAGCCATTTTTCCATATGGCATTTTTTAAAATTTTATATTGTGCAGCTCTTGTTACTTAACAGTTAATTCAATCTGCCTCTTGATGCTTACATTTAACATTTGTTCATTTGGCAGACGCTTTTATCCAAAGCATCTTACAGTGAATTCAAGGTATACACTGAGTAAATGCTTAAATGCCCATACAGTTAATGCTTAAATGCTGTTACTGTAACTATTGGTTAGTATATTATTTCCAGAGTATTTCCAATCTACTGTGACCACAAGCTGGTTTATTGCCACTAACTGATGGCAAACCTGGTATTTGTTGGTGGAGTTGAATGGGATTTCAGCAACTTTCTTATTCTTCTCTCTCATCATCTTGACAGAGCCACAGGAGAGCTCGATACATTTGAGCAGGGCGGATTCAGAGGCATCGCCCGCAACATCCCTCTTTAGGATGGGCAGAGAGTCTTGTCCCGCTTTAAACACCGCCCGGTTACACAGCGCTGCCACCCGGGCCAGAGCCACCCATGTGACTGAGCTCTTATCAAATGATGCACCTAAAGCGAAAGCTCAAATCAGACTCTGTGGAGAAACACCATCAAACAAGACTTGCAAGACTGGATCAAAACAAGCATCTGCAGAAGAACCAACCGGACTGATCTTCAGTGGTGTCGGCTTCGTGGATCTGGTTGTCGAACCACATGTGTGCCACGGTCATTCTGTTCTGGGTCAAAGTTCCAGTCTTGTCAGAGCAGATGGTTGAGGTTGAACCGAGTGTCTCTACAGCCTCGAGGTTCTTCACCAGGCAGTTTTTTCGAGCCATACGTTTGGCTGTCAGAGTGAGACACACCTGGGGTACAGAAATTAACAGACACTAACAAGATATTCCATTGCATTACGTTAAATGGAACTAGGGTTGCACTAAGGTTGTATCCAGAGTTTTAGCATGGATACCAAACTGTTTCTCTAGGCAACAAACAAACCGATGAAGTATAGACAGAACTGTCAATAGATACAATAATTAAATGATTTCAATAACTAAATAATTCACCTAATCATTTTTTGATTTGAACTGTTCAGGTATTTTTTTAAAGAAATAAAACAGTAAATTGTAAGTGTTGGTTTTAGCAATTCACCTGAATGACACTCAGAATCTCTGTAAACTGCTGTACAATGCAATCATCCAGGTCAGATACTAGCATAACTGAATTATGATATTGTGCCACTGGACTGAATTATATTAAAATGTTTACGTGAACATAGAAGTGTTAGGAATGCTCACAGTGACAGTAGCCAGCAGACCCTCGGGCACGTTAGCCACAATGATTCCAATGAGGAAGATGACGGCCTCCAGCCAGGAGTATCCCAGGATGAGCGACAGAATGAAAAAGGTGACTCCCAGGAAGACGGCCACACCTGTGATGATGTGAATGAAGTGCTCAATCTCCTTGGCGATGGGGGTTTTCCCCGTCTCCAGTCCTGAGGCGAGCGTGGCGATGCGACCCATCACGGTGCGATCGCCGGTGCAGATCACAATGCCACGAGCAGTGCCTGATGAGCACACACAAAACTGGTTTATCATACATGTTTAAGGCAGGATGACCCAAAGAAGCTAGTCTGAAGCTAAACTACTAAGATACTACTGAAAAACAACGCAAGTTAGCAGCACTGCTAATTAGTTACTTTTGCTAGCACATTACCAAGTAAATCTCATACCTTCTACGCAGTTGGTAGAGAAGAAAGCGATGTTGCGAGTTTCCAGAGGGTTATCATGGGTGCAGTCAGGTGATCTCGTTTGGGGTTCTGATTCACCAGTGAGGGAGGAGTTATCCACCTACGTACCACGTCAGAGACACAAACATAATGCATGTGACTTGTGGGTGGCTTCATAATAGCAAGTGTGTTAAATTGCTGCTGTATCAGCAGCCACTGAGGTACCTTGCAGCCATGAGAAGAGATGATTCTGAGGTCAGCTGGGATTCTGTCTCCACCCTTGACCTCCACCAGATCACCTGCTACCACTTCTTCAGCGTTGATCTGCATTTTCTCTCCTTCACGGATCACCAGCGCTTGCTGTTAATGTGAAGAATGTTAAATCCGCCGACACAGTCATTAGCTTGCTAGTTTTGCTAGCTTGTGTGTCTTGGCATGGTGTGATTTAAATACCTGGGGAACCATGTTCTTGAAGGATTCCATGATCTTGGAGCTCTTGGCCTCCTGGAAGTAGGAGAAGCAACCGGTAATGATGACGACAGTGGACAGCACGATACCCAGGTACAGCTAAGAGCAGACCAGAGAAAACAGACATACAGTTCAAGTACAATTCGATCCTTAACACATCTGACTATACTTTCATATTCAGTTTGAGCAGACAAGTGTGGGAGATGTTTTGTAAAGTCAAATTATACAATAGATATTAAATTACAGACTGAGTTCAGATTTCAGTCATATTTTTCCAACAGTTTTGGAACCAAATATCCGCGCAAGAAATATGGCTTAAAAGCATTTAAATGTGATGAAAATCTAGAAACAAACTAATAGGTTTCTGTGAGGGTTCAGGAGTAAAGTAGAGAAAAAAAACAAAAGAGGTGAATGCAATGTTTCCACCGTTTCAGAAAACACATGATCTCACATTATCTCCAGCTGGCTCATCTTCAGTAGCAGCCTGAATGGCATACGCCAGAAAACAGAGAATGGCTCCGAGCCACAGCAAGATGGAGAAACCACCGAAGAGCTGACGACAGAACTTCACCCACTCAGGTGTTGTGGGAGGTGGGGTCAATGCATTCGGCCCATCCCTGGCCAGAAATTCCCTAGCCTTTGCATTAGTCAAACCCTTTTGCGAGAGAGAGAGAGAGAGAGAGAAAGAGATCCTTACTAAACTAATATCCAATATATTAATATTTTATATAATATATTTTAAATAATTACATTAGGTAGCTAATATGCAACAATAAACTTCAAATAATTACAATTAAATGTTATTTTTTATTATTATATGATTTTTTTTATCATGTATAAGATTTAGACTGTGGGTGAACAAATAAAAAAAGTATTCTTTACACCAATAAGAATAGCTGATATATGCTGCCCCCAGTGTGTATTTAGAAGAAGTTCAGCCAAGTATAAAGTTGTAATTTCTGTGTTTTATTTCTCCTAATTTACTTTAATTGTTACATAAAATAATAAATACCTGAACAATGTCTGTTTGAAACTTTCGGCAAACTTCCTCAACTGACATCTTGTGTTCTGTCTGAAAAAAAGAGGGTAAACATATATATGTTATTAAATATAAATCTAAAATATATTAACAAAAAATTTTTAATTTTAAATACTGAGAATCTTACCAGAGGAACTTCTTTCTTCAGATCATCAAGATCCTTCGTTCCCTTCTTCTTCTTATCAGAATCTTTGTCATCTTTATCCTGCGTGGTGGCCACACGGTAGCTATCTGACCGCCCGTACTAAAATACAACAGACAGAGAGATCAGTTGTGGAGGTCTACGTGATAAATTGCTGAAACTGAATGATTTGGTTTTGCTTACTGTGTATTCACATTGAATTCACACTGAATTCACACTGATTAGTATCATATTTATAATACCAAATATATATAATATTATTAAGTCATATATAAAGTCAAATATTTATAATAATGAAAGATAACTAAACACAGCAATCTCTGTCACTCATTTCTGTGGTCACATCAAATGGGCAACATTAAGCTCTTAGTTGATAAAAAATAATAAATTCACTTCCTCTCATCTTTTCATATACACACAGAGCAGGACAAAAAATGAATTATGTCTTTTCATCAAAGACGGCTCTGGTTAGGTTGAATATGTGTCTGTTGTACATCACAGTGACATGAAAGATAAACTCTTCCACGCAAACATAGTTCGTAGAGGTTATTATGGCTTCATTAGCGCAAACCTGATTCCTTCTACTTTGTTCTTTAGTTGAATGAAGATCATGATCAAAGCACAGAGTTCTGTGGGTTTATACACAGCAGAATATTCCAGTTCCGTTTCTCTGTCATAGTCTGAATATTTCATCTATATACCCCAAGAAAATGAATGTATTTAGAGGTAAAGCTATGAGGTGGGGGAAAATCTGTTGAAACTAATTATTTATATTAACATATTTATATAGATTATATAAATTTAACTACAGCAAGACTTTGAGGATGTGAAAAACAGCATTAGGTCAAATTAAGTTTAACTCAAATTAAGTTTAAAATTATGCCAAGTCCAATGCAGATTCATTTATCATGGTCAGAGCTCAACCTTTTAACTTACCACAAAGTATCTATCATAAATCCTCAGTTCTTATTGGTTGGCTATAAACCAGCAGAGCCAAGATGGCTCCTGTGAGACTCAGTGGCACCATATTAGTGGAACAGTCATTATTAAAGCAGGAAACTGAGTTTCATCCGAACACGCATGGCAGATCAATACTGAGCTTCCAGAAGAGCCAGCATGGCTTCTCCGGGGAGTAAAGAAGTATTTTTGTAGCAGTGTCAATATTTAAGTAAATTCCCTTCCAAGAAATGACTAAGGTGGAAACTAGGCCGTGTCTCATTCCTCATCCCTTTGCTCCATATGATCAGCATATCTTGAACACAAACTGAGGCAATAGCAAGGGCCTTTATCCAATGTACATAAAAGACTGATGGCTTTAACTGGTGGCTTTTACTTTTTGCAGACTCTAAAGAGTGAATTTTTAATGTTCTGGAACAGTTTTCACAACAGGACATCCCAGAATGACAGACTTCCTAGGCAGTGCACTTTCTACTAAACTGTGAGTACATGTTTCACTCAGCACAAACGCTTCTGCTATTTATGAGATTCTGGAAAAGTGGAGACCCCTGCTGGTCGCTTTACACCATTTTGGTATCAAAAAACTTTGCTTTGCAGCAGTAAACTAAAGAAGTGCTTTAGTACATCTATAGATCATCTATAGACATTTACAGACTCAAGCAGTAATTATAAAAACACAGTGTCAGAACACAGAATCACATTATTTGACTGAGGTTTTAATTTGCATTGCTGTATGGCCAACTGACACACCTATGGTCAACAGGCACACATGTAGACGCACGCACATGGCCAGGTGGTTAAACGAGAATGAGAAAGTAGGAGAGAGGAAGACGGATGGATAAAGAAGTGTAACAAAACATGGGGCATATGGATTATTAGATACAGGTTTTTAAGAGAGAGAATGAGAGAAAGAAAGGTATAGACAGGAAAGAAAGGAATATCTGCCACTTCCTGTGGGGAAATTAGATATTGACCTGCTGTGTGAACTTGTCTCCTCAGCGACTGCACTAAACACGCCACCTGGCCAAATCTTAAAGGGACAGTTCACCCAAATACTTGCCAGATGTTTGATATAATGTTAGGAAATACCTGCCTTAGTTCCTGTTTACTTTCACTGTGAGACAAATAAAGAAGTAGTAACATTCTGTTGTGTTCTACAAAATAAAGTAAAATGAGTTTAAAATGACAGGATGGTATGTAAATGATGAAAGAATTTGTCAGTTTGGGGTGAACCTTTAACAGTTTGACCTTTAACAGGATACACAAGCACACATGCTGACCTTCTAATCAGCCCACACAGGGCGCACACCAGATCCTGTGACAAAAGCACACGTGTGTGCAGTCGATGACACACTCGATAATTAAGAGAATAGAAAGTGAGGGTCACCCATATCAGGTCTCCATCATCTTACAGTCATAACATCTTGCCACCACAGATGCACGTTTACAAGGGGTGTTTTTTAATCAGACTTTGTAATGCTTGTTATACTGTAAGTTGATAAGTTTATGATAAAGCCACACACCTGGAGACACTACAAACATGCAATCAGGTCCCCTTTCATCACTATACAATAAAAAACCAGCTGAACACACACACACAGAAACAGAGAAAATGATGAAAGAAATGAAAAGAAATCATTTTTTTCAATGAAGAAAGAAATGAAAGGTGACAACAGAATATAATTGAAGAATAGAAAATATAGAGCAAGAAACACATACAAAAGTTATACCTAAGGATAAGCTATAATTTAGTTTATAGTATGTGTGTATCATATTTAGATGCACAGCTTTGTGTGTGTGTGTGTGTGAGTGTAGGTGAGTAAGTGTAGGTGAGTGTTGGAGAACTTGCCGCAGATACATCTGCAATGATACCTGCATTGCGGAGTATGTTCAGAGTGGAAATAGGAGAAGAGCTTTCTGCCTCAGACAGGCCGGGGCAATTTGGAGAGCTATCAAATGAATATTAACTTTGAGTAAAGCTTATGTTGAGATCTGTACTGATCTGAACTCAAGTAAGCCAATGTTGCTGTGTAAAACATCAACATGTTAATAGCGTTTTAACACTTCATCAACTTAGTAATCAACCAATTACTTACAGTTGACTCAGCCTAGAGATTTTTGATACAAAAAACTTTACAGAATGATATGCAGACAAAGTCAAACTGAAGTGTGATGTGACTGTCATTTCTGCTGAGTCAGAACGCATACAGTCTCCTAAGATCTGTCCCCCAAACTCTCAACACTAACTATTGATGCTCAAACTGAATGAAAATCTCTATGTGTGTGAATCTATATGGTCAGATCTGAAACAAATTCTATAGAATAAATATCATAAACAGCAGATGTGTGTGTGATACCTGCCAATTGCAAGTGATCTTTAGAATTTAAAAATACTAATTTAGGATTTATTTAGAAATCATCATTTTGAGAAGATTCTGATTGGATAAAAATTTGTATAGTGCAAGATGAGTAAAAAAAAATAAGATCTATTTTCCCTGAAGCAATAGAACATACATTTTAAATGCATATATCTGCTATTGTCTAGAAGAAACGGCCTCCTGTGAAAGAAATAGTTTTCCATCTGAATGTTTTCCTAACAAACTTTTACAGAATCATTTATGACCAGAGGAAGCGCCTGCCAGATCTCAGTCCAGCAATTAGTCCTGCTGAATATTTTCCAGCAGTGAGTGCCAGCTGTTGACAGTTTAACAGCTTGAACGCATGTTATTGCTGCAGACACATCAATACTTCTGCTCGCTGTGTTTGTGTGATTTAGTACCACGGTGACCGTGTGAATGATTTTTTTAAAGACGTGTCGATATGGCCCTGCAAAAGGCAGCTGTGATGTGGGATTGTGTGTGATGCGTTACCCTGGGGAAACGGACCTGAAAAGTGTGTTTTCTTGAGGAACAGAGAACATTAAACACCTCATCCAGTGTGTGAGTAAACTGTGTGTGAGAGTAAGTGACCTCGGGGCCTTTGTGGACCATCTGTTATGCCATGAAATGTAGACCGGACAAGGACAGATTAAATACTCAGATTACAACAGACTGGGATTAGCTGCTGTAGCATCATCTCAGGGACAAGAGAGACATACTCCCAGGCGCTGCAGGGATAGCTGCCTGCTGCTCCGGAGGTGCGTTTACAACTTGCAGTGTGTGTTCACTCCTCACAAAGGATGGGTTAAATGCAGAGGTCAGATTTCGGTTTTGGGTAACCGTAACTGACAAATACATGTCACTTACTAAATCAAATACTAATTATGTGTATCAATTACTGTAGTAAATAATGATGTGTGTGTGTGTTCTAACACAAAACATTCAAAATCTATAATCTGTTTTGTAAAAAAAGTGTTACCCCTCTACACCATTCATTCATCATTCTATCCTGCCATCTGTCCATACTTCATGCACTGAGCAGAACAGCTTTGTCTGAGTGTAGGGCATTTGAATGTGTGTGTTCCTGATGATAACAATAAATCACTGCCCCATTTTACAGTCACTGTAGGAAACAAGAATACTTTACTTTTGTTGTGGGGTTCTTCATTCAATGTTCTAAAGTTTCTTCTGACTTTAAATGTATTCCCCATACACAGACACATGCAAATTTCATACACACTTTATCATGCCCTATTATATACTATTATTTACTTAAGCAAAGACTTTAGTTATAGTCCAGTTTATAATTCCAGTTAGCTGAAAACAGTTTCAGTTAGTCGAGTTAGCTGCCTCATTGGTTCCTAAACAGGCAGTTGGCTTGATTTGGAACACTTTATGTAGGATGCAAGACTTGATTTCAATAAACTCATGTGTCACCATTAACTGAAGTTGGTAAAAAGTTTGTCCGCTGTTCTACCAACTGCATTTTATCAGCCTTTATAAACAGCACTGGGACCCTGTCTTTGATGCTTTAAAATGCTGACTCAGTAGAAAACACACAAAGAATTATTGTTCATTGGAACTTAAGTTAAAGCAAATCCAGTCTGAAACGGGTCACAGAACTCCTCCATCAAATGGACTGTTCTTTCTGTCCATCTTTTAACAAAGGATGGTATTAATAAATAATTAGTGTAGTGATGATGAGGAACTTAAACCAGTCCCACCAGACCACCACGCATCTCTCCTTCAATGGAGCAGCGACTCTGACCTGAGGGGGCAGTTACACCACATCAAAAGTGAGGAAAGAGGAGCACAGAGTAATATGACCCTTACTGTCCACACGCAAATGTCTCCAGGACAGAATGTTACAATAAAGCTCAACAAGATCCAATCAAACGCACTTAACCTTTCTCAGTGCTCCTAAGTATGGCCTGACAACACTGATTCAGAAAAGGGCTGGGGATAATTCAGAGGGTGGTCACATGCAAAACTGGGAGCAAAACTGGGAGCCAGTTTTGCAGTTATGACTAAAAGTCATAATTTTCGAAGCAATACTAGTAACTTAAAATACTTTCAAACAAAATCCAACCCAACATTGTTCTAGCAAACTCACTCTACTGCTAACACATGTAAAATCATCCAACAAGAGGTTGAATTCTATCATAGTTATAGTCTTATTAAATCATGTAATTTCAAGTCTCAATAATAGTGTCCACTCTATGGACACCTCAGCCTCCCTTTTATTGGTTACTGTCTGTCCGTGTCATATCTGGTAACCATGGTCACAACCTCAGTCAGACCAACTACAAGTAAAAGGATTTGTCTGCTGCAGCACACCCCACCCCTTCCTATTCCTACCTAATTCAATCACCTGCATATGCACACACACACACACACACACTTTGTTCCTGGTACTGGTACCTGTGAAGTCTACCTGTAAAATATTTATTTTTTTAATTTGTAGTAACTGTAATTGTGATTGCTGAAACATATTATGCTGGTTTTAAGAGTACATTTCAACTCCACTCATACATGAACCCAGTGAACTTTAGACAGTTTTATCTATCTGCATCTGCCAGTCACCGCCAGGTATAGGGAATTTCCACTCGCGTGGCTCCGCCTCGTGTCTGACACGGAAACATGTAATAAAACAGCTGAGATGATGATGATGATGGTGGTGCATTGCCACGAGCATCACTGCGACAGCTACCAGGACATCCTTACGCTGCAGTAAAATCAAACAAACCATCCGTTCACTGTTCGTTACTTTCCCCTTTATTTAACCAGGTAGTCTGAACACACAAACCAGGTAATACCACTAACGCTCCGTTCCAGAACGATTCCATGACTCGACAAAACTGTTTGCCTAATCATTTTCTACCCTTCTTGTACATCTTTTGTCATCGATTTTGGTGCTTAAGCTGCATCGACTCTTTGGCATTTCCTTGTGAAGTGTTGAATGTTTGTAATTTATTATTTTGTCTGTTTATATCTTAGCAGCCGCTTCCATCTGTCCGTGGCAACGACGATCAACTACATCAGCTGCTAAACGGGCTTTTTTGCTGAGTAATACAATCTGCAACGGGATGCACCTTGTTATTCTCCACGTTTAGAACTGAATAGATATACAAGTATGCAGTTCAATCGCACATTAGTTTCACCCTGACGCGTTAACATATCGCACATACATACTAAATCAATTAAAATCGTCATTTCGGTTTATTGTTTAAAACTGAATCTGTTAAATCCCCGTGTAACAATGCAGCACCTGTAACTGTCTGCGCTACGTTATAGCACAGATACAGGAAATACGCCGGTTTGGGCACAGATTCCCAGTAACCGCATTATGACGCATGGACTTTAGCGATGTACCGGATCTGTGCAGACATTTAAACAGGCACTTAAACGCACTTAGAAATGCGTTAAGTATTAATAAAGATGCTTAAAATACAAAGTTGTGTTCATTTATCTGGCAGATCAGCCGTCCAGCACAGACGCGCAGTGCGGTCAGTAAGTACAGAGGAAAGGACGCGTGTGGTACAGGAGGATCACACGATACCCAACCGTACATACAGTGCGTGCCATGGAAAAGTGAAAGTAATAAAACATAAAACCTCTCAAAACAACTTTAAAATGCTTAAAATGACTGAATAAGCGCATAAATAATTACAATGAAAGAAATAAAGTAGAAAACACAGTCCCAACAACCATGACGCAAAGTGACTATAACGCAGTGATGCCCTTTAGAAAGTCTCTGACTAGCATAACCTGATTAGATTGTTACGGGAACGTTACTGAAATACTCCTGCAAATATTGTCATTCAGACAGCACCAGTAAGATTTCAATAAGGACAACAGCCGCAACGTTGTCTGCCGTTTTAAAAGCGCTACACGGCGTTAAAAAGTTCAAAAGGACACTTCATTCCCTCCTAAAAAGTGCCATTTCAAGTATACGTGGCTAGTTAATGCGTGGTACTTTTCTAGAATGTCACTGCATCAGTCTGTCGCAGTCTACGACGATGTAAAATAAATCACTAAGTCAATGTCATCTTCTGCCTGACAAGGATCGACTATGAAGTTTGCAGACTGTATAAGGACATAACATTTCTTTCTAAGGAAAAGTCTTGTCCATGCACTTGAGAAAATGAGAGATGCCGGCTTACCCCCATGGTTGCGCAGTCAGTTGGTTCTCTTCAGGTAATGTAAGAGTGATGGAGAGGGAGACAGCCTTTCTCGAAGAGGATGTCAGTGATCAAAAAGGTCTTAAAAACACGAACACTTATTAACTGAAAGTTGTTTTAGTGCGTTACCCTGTGCCGCCAGTGTGAAAGACTATATGCGTCTATGCTTACTAAGTCAAATTTGAAACGTTATTCGTTGCAACATTAAGTGAATTAACCTGATAACTTTTTAAATAATGCAGATAAACTAAATGATCAAATGAAAATCATGCATGTATTAGTTGCGATAAAGCCGGCAAAATTAAGAAGCCGAACTGCCCTCTTTTGTGATCTTGTCTCCCTCCGCGGCACTGCCAGCTGCCGCACCACTCCGCCTAGAAATAAGCGCCGGTGGATGTGAGGGATGCGCTTCTCTTACTGACCGACCTCATTAACGAGTGCCTCACTCGATACGCCCATATTTATGGTTTAAACCAATGAACACACAAATGCCTTATTATCGACGTATCATTTGTCCAATCAACTTGAATAAGCAGGTAAAAGACGCCAATCGGATCAATTGTCCCTCCTGTGGTACTGCAGATAGGTGACTATAGGTGACAGTGGTAAGGCATCATCGAGTGCTCTAAGAAAATGTCTTTATGGTAAAATGGACTAAGAATAAGCTAAGTCTTAACAGTTGTGATCACATGATTAACGTATTGTAAACGCGATTGGTGTGATTAGTTGTTTTAATGTGTTTTTATTATTTAAATGTATAAAGATGTGTTGTCATCCAGAATGCGAGCATACTGATGCAGGACCAGCCAATACAACAGTAGGCCTTAAGTACACAATGTTAAATAATAGACACACTGCACTGTTATAAGTTACAATTACAACAGCTGTGTAAAGCTAATGTATTATAGTGATATTCGCTATATTTGCAGTTTTAAGATGCTTTATATTGTACTAATGTTGGTCTCTTTATTTTGTGTGTGTGTTGCATGTTTGTCATGTCTGTTTTATGTTAAATATGCATCTTGCACTTTTTCATGATCTATCCATGACTTTTACCTTCTATATACTTTCTGAACACCCACGTAAGGACAGTGTGCTAATTTGCAATGGAAAGCAGTGGTTCTGCAACACGCAGGAGACAGCAAATGTCCCGCCCTCAGTCTTTGGTATAGACCAGTCTATTAAAATTAGCTACACCCCCACAATATTGGTTTGGAAGGAAACCTGTCAGTGTTTCCACTCATTTGTATGGAACATCTGGGTAATTGTATAAAAATGCTGTATGAAAGAACCAATATGCAAATAATCTTTACATTTAGTAAATACATTTTTAACTGTTATAAGGACATGTACATTAATTTAAGATAAACTTAAAACCAATTTCCTGCGACGATTATGTTCTAGTGAACACATGAAAACACTGCTTCATGTACAAATAATAATAAGACAATGTTTGTATAGAATATATAATCTATTGCAATGACTAGTATTTAACTTGAAGATATGTCTTCTCAACAGCAGAGAAAGTTAACTAAACTGCTCTTGGCTGCATTTGATACAATTACACAGAAACCTAGTTTTGGTAATAGATTAGTGTACCATAGTTAAAGTTATTTATGGTTAAAGTAGTCCCTAGCATAAAATACTAATAAAGTTTTTTTGAGAATTTTTAAAAGAACCAAAATGGCAGACATGTATGCTCTATCCTTCTTTAACCTTTGCCAGTAAGTATCCCCCCCTTTGCTGCAGAGGAAAAAATCTCCATCTCCATAGCAACAGCGATCAGCTGACCTATCTCTTAGTCATTATGCTGACTCAGAAAAGGGGGATTTGAGGAACAGACAGACAGTGGGAACAGTCAGATAATTTAAATTAGTGACAGTTGCACCACGTTTTGGAGTAGCATGAGAAAATGGCTGCTAATTTGCCATGTGTGTGAACAAAATCCCTTTATAATCAGCTTTCAAATATAAAATGACTTAATCTCTGAACGGATCAGTTTAATAAGGAGAGAGAGGGGAAATAAAATTAGATAAGGGTACAGAACGTGCTCACAGACAGGAGGTGAAGTTAGAGGCCAAAGGAGGTAAAAAAACAGTATAAAAGGAGAGTTTTGATAAATATATATTAAAGCAGAGGGGAAACTAAAGAAAAGTTATCTTTAAGATTTTAAGTCAATTTATTTAAACATCCATCACTCACACTTGAGCCTAAAGTAGGTCAGAACCCAAAAGAAAAAAGTGAAGAAAAAAGGTCAGAAAAAAAGTGAGTCTAAATGTAGACATTGTAGGTTTTCCCAGATGAGTTTCCTTATGTTTAAACTAAAGGAAGACTTTGTGACCTGTATTCTGTATATGGGTGTAACTTAAACAAAATAACACGCCATGCGGTCTTAGAGAACTGAACATTCTCTTTCAGGAACAATGCATTATTAACAGGGAGCATCTTAAGTAATTGCACAGTTCGGGTGCTGTGATGGCAAGGCTGCTGACTCTGCAGTCTGCTGCGATGCTGCACAAACGTGAGGTGCTCGATTCAGACAGCCATGCGCTTACTGCACACTTTCTCTTTAACAGCCATGTAGCCAATCAAAAGGCCAAACAGTAAGAGCACAGTGTCCTTGGAAACAACCTTGCGTAGGGGATGAGGAGAGGAAATGGGCCTCAGGAAAGGTCACAGCATTGCGTACGCCGACATCAGATTGTTATGGTGGTACAATCTGATGTACAATCGCAGTTCAGAAGAACGTGAAACAGATTTAAAGGAAAGGATGTCAGATACAGAGATGAATGAAGCAGAGCATTGAAAGCACAGAGGTCCCTGCAACATACAGACGTCACCCCTGAGATTAAAGGGACCGCATGGTGTCCTCGTTGCATAATGACTTCTCTAAAAGGAATAGAGGACAAGATAGGAATAGACCGGGATTAAGGAGAGATGAAAGAGGAAAAACGGAGAATGGATGAGAGAGGTTTTGGCAAGCAATCAAGTTCAGATTAAGTGTGGCTCACCATGTTTCTTGTATCAGCATTAAACGCAACTAATCCACAAGGTCTTTGTGCTAACAATAAACTGTTCTAATATGTAGGGATATTGTTGTTAACTAAAAATATATTCTACTTAAAAAAGGATTTGTGCTGGATGTTAAGAATAAACATACAAAAGCACTACTAAAGAAAACATGCATTTGTGTAATCTGACTTTTTAGATTAACTCTAGATGTTAACTCTAGATGGGGAAATTTCATATGTTAGACTACAGTACTTAATCTAAAAGAGCTGTCTGGGAATCACTGTAGATGCAGGATCTTAATCTGATGTTCCAGTAGCTGCATTTACTGTATGTCACTGTATGTCGCTTTGGATAAAAGCATCTGCCAAATGAATAAATGTAAATCTACAGTATGTCTTCATGAAGAGGAGAAGTGGAAATGAGGGAAACAGATGCTTTCTGCTGCTTCTCCAGGTATGGCTCCATAGGTTTTACTTGTGCTTGGTTAGTTATTAGTGCTATCTGAAATGTATGAGTGGACAATGCATTTGGTTGTCATAAATAGCATGTGTACTGTATATACCACACACACACACAGCACATATAGTTGGCTAGCTAACCCTAATCTGTCTTCTTATGATGAAGCTTGTTATTAGGATGATGTCAAGACATGTATACACACACACACACACGCGCGCATACACGCACACACACACAAACCCTGAAGATAATGTTGCTTTTAGTTTGAAAAACTGCCTCATTAGTTTGAAAAACTGCGATGGCTAGATTTTAGACACATCATCATTTTCCTTCCAGTTGTTTCTCTCACTGTTTTTCTGTGTCTCTATAGCACAAACACACACACACAAAATATCAAATCAGCATAATTTCTGTTTCCCAATCTATATGTGTGTGTAGGTACTACACCTACGCACAGAAGCTTCCAAGACATTTTATTTTAAGCACTTGCTGTCAGTAGGCCTTTGTATCTCTGTAAAAAATATCAAAGCTTTTCATAGGGTGTTTTGACATTTGGATGAGAGACATTTTTAATTCTGTTTTCAACCCCCTCCCCAACACGCTCAAAATTCATGATATAAGCAAGTTCTATAAATAACAGCATGACATCACTGGCTCTCCCCCACATCTGTTAGTCTGTTAGTCATGCTATTTATGCTTCATACACATGCGCAAATTACATACACAAAGTTCAAGGAGTAAAAGTGAGAGAATTTAATGTGGCATTATGATATACTAAATCAAACCACCAATCAGATATGGTCCATAGTACTCGATAGACCAAGATGGACCAATATGCAATTGTGAAAATCCATTTTTATCTTTATATTTAAACTTATTTTGTCATCATGCTGTATCATATTTTTTAGCTCCATTTTGGCTGAATTGCAAAAACTATAATAAATCAAATGTGATGGTGGACCTGTACAGGAGTTTCCTGATTTTCTGATTCACTATCAAAACTGTACTAAAGTTGACACATGCTGACCTTATTTTGCCAGGGTCTCTTTAACAGGTTAGGCTGATATAGAACAAACCTTTTAAACT
This sequence comes from Yasuhikotakia modesta, assembly GCA_036877545.1. Lineage (NCBI taxonomy): Eukaryota > Metazoa > Chordata > Actinopteri > Cypriniformes > Botiidae > Yasuhikotakia > Yasuhikotakia modesta. The sequence continues at coordinate 44,713 of JBAJNP010002404.1, forward strand.
GTTATGTTCTTATACTAGACTGTAAGTATTTGGAGGCAAAACTAGTTGACCCTGTATTGCATTGTGTTCTGGGAAAACTTTGTATGGAATATAAGTTTTAGAAATGTTAGTTGTCCCCTGAGACAGGTGGTGTGATTTATTTTACTTAAGAAAACACTTTTCTGGAAAGCCACAAATCATAACAAACTTAATGACTTTTCCTCTTTCTATCAAACCTACACAAACAAACAATCTACAATCTCAGTATCTAGCATGTGCCTGAATTCTATTGTTCACCTAAAATACCACATTTTATCCTACTCTTTTCTCCCTCTCTAACCCTGTTACTCTCTCTCTCTCTTTCGCTCTCACTCACTCACTCACCATGCTATTCAGGTCTTCCCCCACTCCTCTGTCATCTTCTCCATTACAATCTTCCCACCTTGGGGTCAAAGGTGAAACAGAAACGAGGGATGAGACAAGTGTAAAACAGAGAGGCTTGTTCTCTACTACAGTTAAAGAGAATTAGAGACTGAATCACTTTATACTGTCCACTAAGCCCCTCAAACAATCTGTCTAATTACTGACTTCATTACTTATTATTCACAAATAAAGGGGGTCTAGAATCACATGACTGAGGTAATATTATCTTCTTAGTGGGACTAAAAATTGTCTCATTTGTACACTGAAAAAATCATCGTTGTCATAATAATGTCATTTTTTACATGATTTTAATTAAAAATATATGGCATCCTTTAACTTAAGCTTTCAAATTCAGTGTTTAATCATTTTATAGCATAGGAAACCAGACACTCTCTGCATATACTGTACAGCCATTTACTGTAAAACCATTAAATTTAGTGCTCATCAAACAGTACTCATCACTCACCAGCACACACTTTAACACACTCAGCAGGCTGTATTTCACAGCACTTATCGCTTTAACACTTTAACATCTTCACTATGAGGAGACACTGGATGAGTGTCATTTTATTTAGCTGCATCTATGCTAAGGCTGAATTCAGAATTTTACTATGGAAACCACAAAGAAGAGCATGTACTGTGTTTGGCATTGTCCCAGAGTGGATTTGCAGTATCATGGCTTCATTTGCACATGTCCTTAAAGTTCACCAAATCAAATGTCCCATTTGTTATGTTATAATTTGTGGGAGCTCACGAGAGCCCAGCCTGCACTGCAGCAGATTTTTATCTTTTTTTAATCTTATTTTTTTAGATTTTTACCTTTTATCTTACTTTCTAAAATAATTTTGATGCAGGCCACTGGATAATGTTAATCAATAGCCAAATTTCGATTGCATTATGTTAGCGATAAAAGCACTCAGGTCTTGCTCCATTCTGGTATGGAACGCCCCCTTTTTACGATCCAATCAAATCTCCAAGGAATAAAATCTTGTCCCACCCTACATTTTTTCTTTAGGAAATAAACTGCTTCACACAGAGACAGTCACACAGCAAAACACAGAGGTATTCTTGTGTTGACTTTTAGCAGAGAGAGTTCTGTTAGCTGTACTTAGGTAAACTAGTTGGTGAGTCCAACTGTATTCATCAGTCACCAGCTATGACAGCAGTGCACATGCCATGCTTATCATAATCAGACAGAAAACATGCTAACAGACAGAAAGGGAGGAGTGAAGTTTGTCCATCACACTGTATGAACAGAGCTAAGACACAAGCCAATTAATGCATGCGCTCCGAAACACACTGCCGGTCTCCAGCAGTGACGTGGACTGTGATTGGCTGAGAGGAAGAAAGGAACAGAGGAAGGTTCCACCTGCACACTCTTTAACATCCTTCTTTTTGTTCCTCCATCCCTCTCTGGTTGCTCATTCTCCTTTCTTCTTGTTTATTTTTAGCCAGATTAGTGAAGGAGAGAGCAAGATGTTCCAGAGGCCTGCGGTATCAAACACCCAGAGCCTGAATAAATGAGGGTGCCTGAAATGCAATTAATTGCTTGATTCCTTAATGACCCACGAATTGATTTTTTTAAAACCTAACAGGTTTCATTGAACTTACATTTTTATATCAAGAATCACATTTAGGAAACATTTTACAAACATTATTTATTTGTACTATATTTTAAATGATGCACATTTAATGCGCCGATGTACATATAAAAATGCTGGGTATTAATTAAATATATAAAATTAGTATTAACAAATATGTTTGTTATTTAATTTTAATACGTTTAAAATGTTGTCTTTACCACAAAATGAATGACGATTTGTTAGAATTTTGTTAGATGTTAGATTTATAATGTTAGATAATCTAATAACTACTGTATCTACTGTTGTGTAAGTTAAATAAACTAATGAGTTTCACAAACCAAAGGGTTCATTTTTATAAATCTACAGTTACAGTAACACCAATTTCTGTGACAACATTACACAGCATTTTACACAACAGTCTGACTTCCACGGTGTGTTTGTGTTTATCAATGATACACTGATTCAGCATTCCAGGAGATTCCTGATGCATCACAACTTCACAACAGTGAAGGCCAGATAATACCTAGATCCCATGCTGCACTTAGCAACCACAGTATCTAATATTTCTCCATTTACACAATCCCAGATAGACAGTCATATCTCTGCTGCTGAATCATTCAAAAGCAGAGACAGACAGTCAAACCAGCCAAACAAAGAGCAGCTCTATATATTTAAAATATAGCTGTCAAATTAACAGCAAACCATCCCAAAACCACAATATTCAGAACATATTTTTCCCCTCTAGTTCACTTGCCTTGTCTTTTCTTATGACGAGGCTGTGGTTGTTGCTGTGGTGATGCCATTGGTTGCCTGGCAACAGCTTTCCTCAGGCTACAGGCATTTTGGATGATTTGGGGATGTTGGGTTCATCAGCTTTGTTTCTTGCAGCACTCTGCTTGGGATAAAAACAAGGCTATATGTCAGAAATAAATAAAATAAAGCAAGGTTATAACTAAAGATGAATGCAATTATTATATGAATGATACATAAAATTATTATAACGTTTAAATTCATTTACATTTACTCAGAGCAAACACCAAAGCGACTTCTCCAAATGCAACTTCAAGCTCATATTTTTATGCTTATATCTTAAGTTTAACAATGTATGGTTGTTAAACGTTGTAAATATCATCCAGTGTTTATCTTTGTACGTTTACATTTTGTAAATTTTCCGATTACTTTACAATGAATACTTACATCACAGAATTGTTAGCATGACTTCAGACAGTGGGAAACATCACACTCTATGACTACCTGAAAACAGTTTTGACTCATTTTAGTTGCGTTAAACAATTTAAAACAATTTCCTACAGACACGGTTAGCACTGAAGCGCAAGGCCGTCCCCGCTTTACGACCCCCCTAAACCTCAGGTGTATTTTTAAAAGGCCACAGCGCTCTCTTGTGATCAGACTTAAAAAAAACATTAAGTGCTTTAAACTGAAATTGGTGGGTTAAGATTCACAGAACCTGCCGTTAAGTTAGTAAACGAAACAACACAGTAGCATGCGGCAGAACCACTGCTTACATTGACATGATTTACTAAGCGGGGTACAAGCGACAACCTGGAATAACACGGATGTTACGTCATTGACAGGTGACAAGAGACTAGGGATGATGCGCTACTTCCAAATACTTGCGAACATTTGGGATACTGTTAGTACACAAAATATGTAACACTGTGTTACGAGGCAGTGGTTTAAGGATACTTTAATACAAAAATCTTACATATTGTTTTATAAGCATTCATTTCAGCTTGAGCACTCTCTTTCTATATATATTGCCGTA